>CANUEY010014340.1:0-52612 GCA_948099555.1 Croton setiger | reverse complement strand
TGTGTGTGTCTGTTTGTTTTTATTGTGCCCCTGAGTGTGTGTGTGTGTTTTTTCTTTTTTTTTGATTTTTTTTGTCTATATATATATATATATATATATATATATATATATATATATATATATATATATATATATATATATATATATATAGTTACATATTAGGAATTTGTGATTATATATCTCCTCCAATCCTCCTAGGTGCCACAGGACGTCCAAACACTGTAGTTGTCTGCTATTGTGTGCATCTTTACTCTCTATTAGCTACCTTGAAGAAGTTCTTTGCTCTGGTGAATAGTGCCACATGAGCATCTGCATGCTTCCTAAGTGCCTTCGCTTTGCCTAAATCTGTGTTCTGCAACATAATATCACAATAAGCTTGGAGAATTGGTGCAAAGTCAATGGCTAACCTTTTTGCTGTCTCAATCTCTGCAACTTCTCCTGCACTTAGTGGTTCACATCGATATGCACCGCTCATTAGATGATACTTCCAGGGATCCCTTCTTATCTTATGTAACACAGTAGAGTCGTAGTTGCCTGCTTGAGAAATGCCATTCCACCAATTTGCGCTTGCAATTGACTTGATAACTTCGTGAGATGTAGTAATCAGTCCCTGGCCTGCTGGTGCAGAATCTGCTCCAACCTTGAACACGTATATAGTCTACGAATACAATGGGGTTGGTGCCTATGATGCAGAATTAAACGCATTAGGTTCTCTAGCCAAGGCGGATTACATGCTAACGTTTTTGGCAAAGGAGCAGTTTGGGAATAGAGGTTGGACTAATGATCAAGTGATAAGAATGGCAATTTTGAGAATGGAAGCATATAAAGCGGGTTGGTATGATCGTCAAAAGTATACTAGAAGAGTGAAGCTACCAGTAAACATTCCAATGGATAGAAGAAGAGAAAACAACAATCTACACACCTTTCAAACAAAAATGGATGAAGATCGCTGAAAATAGAAACGGATCAAATGGACGAAAAAAAACGAAGATAGAAACGGATCAAATGGACAAATAGAGAACATATAATAATAACTGTTTAGCAGCCCAGAAAAACCGGCGGTTTTGCTCCGCCGGTTAACCGGAATCAAACCGGCCTCGAACCGTAACTGTTAAGACCGAAACCGTAGAAGGGGCAGATCAATTTAAGTTCAACCACTTCTGAATCGTGGTACGCCGTGAACCGGAATGAATATGCTACTAGTATAATTTGAGCTCATATTTTAACTCCTCCCTCATTTTAAAGTTTCCTCCTTCCCAAACATAGCACTTTTTAACTAGCAACTTTTGGATAAGTCTCCTCCTTCCCAAACATAGCACAATTTAACTAGCAACTTTTGGATAACTTCTAATTTTGATTTTATATTGTTCAATATACTCATGATACAAGACTAACATGTTCTACCATAAAGTGAGACAAAGCTAGCCCAAGACTACTCTTTACGACCCATTTATCTGCTGGCCCATCAACAGAATCAAATCCTATCCGCTCTATAGTCTCAGACCTCTAGGCTCTAAGAAATAATCCTCAAGCTTTCAGTAATGGTGATTTCTTGTTGTCTATCTTTCAGCAAATTAGCCTGTTATTCTCAACTTCCTGTTTCCTTCACGGGTTCTTCTTCTTCATCTACCTTAAATTTCTTGCAAAATCCCCAAAAATTAGCCTACAATTTCAGAGTCCAGAAAGAAGCAAGAATACTTGTCCACAAAGAGAAAAGAGGAGGGATTGTGTGTGGTGCATCATTGCTTTCTATTGTAAATCAATGGGCACCCACCATTGATTCTCAGAGTATAACTTCTCAGCTTTTTGCCTTCTCTCTATTTCCTTACATTAGTTTCTTGTATTTTATTACTAAGTCCAAGTCTGCTCCAAACCTCACTCTTTTTGGATTCTACTTCTTGCTTGTCTTTGTTGGTGCCACCAGTGAGTTCTTCTTTCTCTAATTTTACTGTAAATTGTCCAATTTTGCTAAAATTAAGAATTACTTGGCTTCATATAAGATTACCATTGTAAAAAGAATTCAAATTCCTGCATTTGTTTAATGCATTTTGCTATTTGCAGCTTTTTTCTAATGATTACTAACCTTTTTTTTTTTCTCCTCATGATCTTTCAAATTCCTGCAAAATATTGGCAGTCCCAGCTGGAATTTATGGTAAAAAAAAAAAAAACCCAATTTGAACTAAATCTAAAAAATTTATGATCTTAATAATGTTTTACTATATAAAATTCCTAACAAGACTTGATTTTTATGTGTTTGACACACAAAAGATGCAATGTGGAACTTCATTATCTAATGTAGATTGGTTACATGGAGGTGCTGAGTCACTTCTCACTCTAACCAACCTCTTCATTGTTTTGGGACTCAGACAATCTCTTAGAAATACCACAAAAGATGGTAATAAATGAACAGATCTTCTGGTTAAGTACATTGCAGTACTTTTTCAAGCTCTTGGATCCAATTCTAGTGCCTGAAATGAGAAATCCTCCTCCAAAATACTTTGTAAACGGTATAAAGAAGACAAATTATATTAAACTTGAATGCTTAAGTCATTTATATTATATCTTCAAATTTGATTTTCCACTATAAATCAAACAAATAATATGTACCATCCTCTTTTATTGTGTGTAAATATTTTTGGTTGTATGATATATATATAACAAATTCAGGATAAGAATAATTGCCTGTCATCAGTTTGAACTCTCAGGCCTTTTAGGATGTTGGAGAGTTGCTTGTGGTTGCTGCTGCAGTTGTTGATGATATTTATTTGGCAGTGAGAAAAGGCATGTCTACCTATGTATGTGACCTTAAATATGGTGGGATCTTCGTCCGATCTCTGCACTTGCTTCGTAGCTCGGCAGCCATGGCTATATTTGTTCTTGCATTTGTAATAGATTCTGCAAATGTAATAGTTACTTGTTAGATTTCCGAAAAATATATACATTTTGTTCTGTTATTTATTTCATAGTTTTTTTTTATCCTCTTCTGTTTCTTTCTTGTTGCCGAAACACCATGAAAATCATTCCTTGGGGTTTTTGAGCTCCAAGATAAGAAGTAGAGAACTAGATCGAGAAGATTGCTGGTCCGATGAACTAAGAAAATCTTCTCATGGCCAGTGTTCAAAACCCATCAAAGTGTGCGATTGGAGCCACGAATGAGCAAATGAATTGGTTTCTTATTCCAGTCTACTTGGAAGTCAAAGTTTAGTCCAGTTGGTCTACTAATATCTTTTGGCTAGTTTTGGATATGTTAAACTTGTCTCAGTCTCTCCATCTATAGGTCATAGATCAACGGCTTCTCTTTATTATCTATGATGAGAACCTTTTAGTAGCAAAAACTAGCTACATCTATTTCAATAGCATTTGATGAAATACCCACATAATTTTTGAATGTCACTCTAGACTCCAATCATAAATAATGGAAATTGGAAATCATCCTTAACAAAGCTGTTACCGAACAAAATTTTAGTGGTCTAGCGAAAAAAAAAAAAGGAAAGTAGCTGCTAACCTGGGATATTTGGCACCAAGAATATCTTTCTGGCCATATTTTCTCCAACCATAGCCATCATCATCGGGTTCTTCAAATCCATCAAAGGTGGCTTTTACTTGATATGTCCATCTAGGTTCAGTCTTCTTCTTTCTGCAAATGCATTATACTACTAAGTTAGCCAAACCCATTGCCATTAATGCAACTATAAACATATAAGAACTAACTAAAAACTTGTGAGTATTTTCTCTGCTTTCAAATAAGAGTCCCTTTGTTTTCAAATACACTCTATAATGGCTCTGAACCCTTCCCCTTTTCTGCATTTCATTCTCTATTCAGCCCGCCTCAAACAAAATGAGAAAAAAGGAGAGGCCTATTGATTCGAAGTCACTAGGTCAATAGCATAGCTCTTTCTTTGCCGGGTCTCCTTTCGAAGGAAAATTTTGAAAGAAATAAACTAAATAAATAGTCACATTTTTTTTCCCACACTTCCAAACATAGCATTGGAAATTTTGGTGACCAATAAATTTCTCCGAGTCTGAGTCATAATCGAAGTCATACATATATATATTCGATGAACTGAGATATTTTTTGTAAAAAATTACATTAGCATATTGAAGATAAAAGATCAAAAGCTAACCTATCAAGCTCTCCACCAGCGGCATTTTTGATCGATTTCCTAGCCGAACTGATACAAATATAATTCGTAAGTTACGAATTCAGCTTTAATAAGGAGTAACAAAATTTGTATTTGAAAATCTAATCTAAAAACTGAATATTAAAAGCTAACCTATGAGGCTCTTCATTTTGGAGAATCATATTTTCCGACTCGCGGTCATTTGTGCACTCTGTCTCTTTATTTTCAGTAGATTCCTTGAAGAAATCGATCAAAACGTAATCAGTCTCAGGTCCATCTTCGTCGCTGACGCACTTAGGCAGCGGAGGTGTGGAGGAAAACGGATCGGATCTAAATACACCGGAAATCAGTGATGTAGCTGATGCCGATTCAGCCACGTCGATGGTCAACGAATCTGAAGGTGGAGAGGAAACTAAAGAAGAGTTTGAATCAGAGAGAGTTGGTTGTTTTATCGATAATGATAAATAATTTGCTGCCGGATGCTGCCTCCGGGAAGAGCTTTCGTGTCGGAAAATAAAAGAATCCATTTCTTTCTTTCTTCTCTCTTTGGTAAATTTGAGAAGAATCGGAATCAGATCTACAACAGAAATCTGAATTTTTCTTCTGAATATTCCTTACAAAATTAGAAACCTGCAGTTCAGGTGCGTCTTCGTCTGGAAGGAGAAAGAGCAGAGCCGAACTAAGTCAACGCAAATTTTGATTTATCAAACTTAACCAAAATATATTTATTCTCAGATTCCAGTAGTTCGAACTTGACGTGGCATTGGTTTAAAATTTAATAGCCTTAAATGGCATATAGAGATTGTATGAGCACATTTGACTTTTTCTAATAACTTCTAATTAATAAGCACAGTATTATGATTTAAATATTACTATTAATAAAATACAATTGGACTCTTTTATAACCCAACTGGTTATTGGCCCAAGCCCATAAATAAATTGCTATCTCACTCTCTCCTCTCCCCTGTCTGGTTTCTTTTAGTAATCCAAAAGCTTCGATGATGATGGTTGGCTCTCGGCCTCTCTGCAAGTTAGCCTGTTATTCTCAACTTCCTGTTTCCTTCACGGGTTCTTCTTCTTCTACCTTAAACTTCCCGCAAAATCCCCAAAAATTAGGCAATAATTTCAGAGTCCAGAAAGAATCAAGAATACTTGTTAATAATAGAAAGAAAAGAGGATGGATTGTGTGTGGTGCATCATTGCTTCCTATTGTAGATCCATGGGCACCCACCATTGATTCTCAGAGCATAGCTTCTCAACTTTTCGCCTTCTCTCTATTTCCTTACATTGGTTTCTTGTATTTCATTACTAAATCTAAGTCTGCTCCAAAGCTCACTCTTTTTGGATTCTACTTCTTGCTTGCCTTTGTGGGTGCCACTAGTGAGTTCTTCTTCCTCTAATTTTTTTTTTTTTTTTTTTGTGTTAATCTATCTGTGATGTTTGTTTTGAGCTCAATTTATGCTTGAATTTCCCAATTTTGCTATAATTAAGAAGTATTTGATTTCATTGAGCTTACAATTGTAAAAAGAACTAAAATTCCTGAATTTGTTTGATGCATTTTGCTATTTGCAGCTTTATTCTACAGATACTAACTGTTTTTGTATCTTCATGCTTGCAAAATTTTGGCAGTCCCAGCTGGAATTTATGGTAAAAAACCCAACTTCCACAAAATCTACAAAATTTTTATCCCAATTATATAAAATTCCTAAGAAGACCTTATTTTTGTGTGTTTTACGCAGCAAAGGTGCAGTATGGAACTTCATTATCTAATGTAGATTGGTTACATGGAGGTGCTGAGTCACTTCTTACTCTAACCAACCTCTTCATTGTTTTGGGGTTAAGACAAGCTCTTAGAAATACCACAAAAGATGCTAAAAAATGAACAGATCTTCTGGCTGGCTAAGTACTTTATGCTTTTTTTTCTTCTTTCTACTAAAATTTTCTTATTGCAGGTTTTATGGAGTTTTTAGACAGTATTATTAGTACCTTTGTAGGGTTGCTTTGTCTCTCATTTTCTGTTTCTTTGGCCAAATTCGAATGGATTGTGCACTTTTGTACCATGGAAGATGATCTCAAATATGGTTGGATCTTCGTAGGATCTCTGAACTTGCTTTGTTGCCCAGCAGTTCTGGGTCATTGTGTTGGTGCATTTGTAATAAGCTTCTGCAAATGTAATATTAGTTATTTAATTTCTAAAAGATGCATACTTTTTTGTACCAATGAATGCCAACCAACGGCTATATTTCTCCAGCTATAGCCATGACCATTGGGTCCTTCTAGTCCATCAGAGCTTACTATCACAGTTACAGTCTGCTTATTCTTATTCTTTCTGCAAATGCAAATTATACTACAAAGTTAGCCAAATCTCACTGCTAAACATGCAAAAATTAACAAAAAAAACGTGTTTTTCAAGTACAAGAATTAAGAAAATGATTATTACTGAGCTATCTTTCATATCAACTTTAATGAGTATTGCTAAATGAATAGCTACAATTAAATATACGAATATGTATTTGGAAGTACCTTGGCATTGGGTTATTGAAATTCCCATTATTTTCATTAGGTCCCTTGAAGAAATCAATCAGAACGTGCCCAGTCTCAGCTACATCTTAGTCGACGATCTCAGGCACACTATGAGGCGAATTTGTGAAGACAAACGGATCAGATCTGACTAAGGAAACCGGTGGTGTAGCCTATGTAATGTCACCGGAAATCGATGATGCTGAAATTTTGTTGTAAATTTGAGAAGAATTGGTTGCAGATTATGCAACAGAGATTTAAAGTTTTCTTTTGATAAACAATTCGGTACAAAATTAGAACCTGTATTTCGAGGGAATCACACTTGTAATAAGAATTTTGTTTTATTCTGACGAAAGAGAAATCAAAAAGTAATGTGTATGCATAGAAAATTTCTTTTCTTTTCTCTTTTCTAGGAAGGAGACGAGAGGGAGGGAGGGTTATTAGTATGGTTAGACCGGTAATTGAAGCGAATCGAGTCAACTCGAATTTTGATTTTATCAAACCGGACTCCGAGAGAAAAATAAAATTCTGTTTCTAGCCTCAGACGGTCGAGACTTATAAGACATAACTGTAATAGTGATCTCTGGTTCGCAGTCTTTCAGCAAAGTAGCCTGTTATTCTCAACTTCCTGTTTCCTTCACTGATTCTTCTTCATCTACCTTAAAATTTCTCAAAATCCCCAAAAATTAGGCAATAATTTCAGGGTCCAGAAAGAAGCAAGAACACTTGTCCATGAAAGAAAAGAGGGGTGTTGTCTGTGGTGCATTTTGCTTATTATTTTCTTGCTTGCCTTTGTAGGTGCCGCTGCCACTAGTGAGTTCTTCATTCTCTAATTGTGTTCTTTTTGGTTATTTTAATGTAGATGTTTGTTTTGGACTCAATTGTATGTTTAAAAACTTCCCAAATTAGCTAAAAATAAGAATAATTTGATTTCATTTGAGCTTACCATTGTAACAAGAACTCAAATTCTTGCATTTCTCTGCATTTGTTTAATGCATTTTACTATTTGCAGCTTTTTTCTACTGATACTAACCCTTTTTGTATTTTTGCAAAATATTGGCAGTTCCAGTACTTTCTTCAAGCTCTGCATTTTGTGCCTTTTCTTCTTCTTTCTATTAAATTTTCTTATAGCTGGCGTAATTAAGTTTTTAGATGGTATTATTAGTACTTTCTGGGGTTGCTCTGTGTCTCATTTTCTGCTTCTGTGGCCTTAACAAGTTGGAATGGACTGTGGGATTCGAACCCCAGAATAAAGATTGCCCATTTGTGTCATTAAACACTGGAAATGTAAAGCAAATTAGGTTTTGCAATAGAAAATTTGCTTATCTAATGAATATTTGTTATTATGTTATACATAATCATTTATTGACTATTGCTATTTGTGAGAAAACTTAAGAATTTGACAATAGTATGATAGTTATTTCCTTTTTACATGCATTCTCTGTGATCCTCTACTGCAGTAAGGGCCAATTCCGAAATCTATCTCTGTCAATTCTTATTTTCAGTGCCTTACTCTTAATGGAGTTCAGAGTAAAATCCTGGTGTGTCAAATGGGAAGTTTGGTTCCCATTCCAGTCCCTGAAGTGAGAAATCCGGATCGATAATCGGAGAATTCGTCGCTGAAGTATTGGCAGAAATGATCTCAGTGAAATCGGAGTTACTTTGGGGAAGATTTTGAACAGCAATAAAATTGTTCATTTGGAATGGTGAAACAGAAAAGTAGTTTGGTTCAGGTGTGGTTGGAGATATAAAAGATGGGGAATAATTGCAAGCACTTTTAACATCTCCACATGTAGTAGTAGTAGTAGGAGCAAAAGAGAAAGGATATTCCATCTCTTTATTGTCCAAATCATCAGTTTTAACTCTCAGTCCTTTTTGGAAGCTACAGAGAGTTGCTTGAGCTTGTGCTTGTGCTTGTGCTTGTGCTTGCGTCTGTTCTTGTTTTTCCGGTGATGCTGGTGGCGGAACCACCTGTTGGCCATGAACACAGGCGTGTAAACCTCTGTAAGTGACCTCGAATATGGTGGGATCTTCGTCAGATCGCTGAACTTGCTTTGTAGCCCAGCAGTTCTGAGTATTTCTGTAGGTGCATCTGTAATAGCTTCTGCAAATGTAATAGAATAGTTATTACATTTCCAAAAGATGTAAAGTGCCAGCAAGAGGCGAAATCAACTGTTTTAGTGGCATTTTGATGAAATATGCTAGTAAACTTTAAACGTGACTCTACTATCGGTAACCAGTTGTTGAAAAGTTGTTACCGAACACAATAGTTGTTGAGACCGGGAGGTCTAACAATTGAAACCCTGGTCGAAACTACCAAAACACAAAAAGAATCGTAGCTAACCTGGGATATTTGGCTCCTAGAATATCTTTTTGGCCATATTTTCTCCAGCTATAGCCATCATCATGGGGTCCTTCTAGTCCATCAGAGCTGACTTTTACTTGGTCTGTCCATCTAGGCATTGTTTTTCTGCAAAATGCACATTATAATACTAAATTAGCCAAACCCACTTCCATAATTGAGAAACCTCTTATAAACATGCAAAAACTAAAGTCAAATCGAGACTTACCTCTTCTTTGTGACATCATTTTGACCCACATCAAAGTCATCACTTCTAGGACTTCCATTCATTGATAAAGGGGATTCTGGAACATTATTATTATTGTTATTAATATAATTACTATTATTAGCATTAATCCCAACATTAATTCCAGTATTATGTTGCTGTCCCATTCCACTCCAATTAAGAATTAATAGAGATTTTTCATAAGATGATAAAATCCTCTGGACTAAAGAATTTCTGGTTTCAACTGAAGATGAATTCAAATGTCGTCTCAACTGTTTTGCCAATTCCATTCCTTGAATTAGCTCACTTACTAGTGTCTTTTGCTCCCAGCTCCAACTGTTCTCCATTTTGCTCTTTAATCCCCCTTTTATTCAGATAATTAACAGCAAGATTAGCAAGTAATCACCTTTGGGGAAGTCTAATCAAGGCCTAACTAATCCAGATTGGAGAAATTAGCACATTCTAGGCCTTGAATTTTCTGGGTTTGCTCAAAAATTGAAGCTTTTTCACTTGGAAGCAAAAGAAGGATCCAAAAAAGCTGGAAACCCAGAACGGTAAAGAAGTATTTGAAGCTAATAACATGGAATTTAGGCAAATTTATAAAGAAAATGGATCGAAATATATGAAAAGATGAGAACTTTGATGATGGGTTTGAGTCAAAAACTGAGAAGAAGATATGTATATATATATATGGGTATTGGAATGTAGAAAGTTTGAAATTTGACCAAAGAAAACGAGTTTTTCAGCAAAGACTAGTCCATGGTCATACTAAAATAGAAGCAAAGAGGTCCAAATGATGAGTGCTGACCAATTCTACCTTCAAATGCTTGAAAAAAAAAGGTTTTTACTTTGCTTTTTTTTTAGAAAAAAAATAAATAAATGGAATGATTGTAGATTAGACTTAGAAAATTTTATAAAATTAGAAACTAGAAGGTCAAAGATTAAGTGTAAGAAGGAGAAGAGTGATGGAATAGTAGACCAAGAAAATTCAAACCTTATTATCGCATGTGTTTAATTAGATATTTAATTAGTAATTGCATTAAATAAATGAAATTAGTATAATTGATGGATGTTGGTAAATATCGTGCGTTGTGTCTTAATTTAACCAGATGTCTGTAAGAGTACAAGTCGGGTTGATTGGGTCCAACCCGACTGTTTTTGGTTCATTTAGCTCAAATTTGAACTAATCAATTATGGTAATAGGGTGTTTTGGTATCAATTTGATCAAATTACTTAAAAAGGAAAATTATTGATTTGTCTTATTGTTTGATAAACTATTAAATTATAAAGTATCTAAGTAGTGATTGATAAAAAAAGACAATATCTCATGATAAGATGAATAGAATTAAAGGTGGCTATGGGCCAGTTCAACCTGGAAAAACTGACGGTTTTGATCCGTCGGTTAATCATAACCGAACCGGCCTCAAATCGAAATTGTAACATTGAACCGGAATCACCCAAACTACATCCAAAATTGCTGGATAACCAATCCGTTTTCTTTTTTCATTTTTTTTGGGTTAACCGTAGGTTTGGACTAGAAATCCGACCGTCCAAAGCGGAATGTGACCATTGACGAGAGTTCAGACATTACTGAGAGTTCCTCCACTATCAGATATTGAGGTAAAAGAATAAAACTGGTGTTCCGAAATTTCAATTACGTTAAGAGAATTACATGGTTTTATTTTTTTTTTATCCTAATGAAAATACGTAAGTAAAATAATTTTCTTTTTGAAAAATAAAAAATTTATTTGCAAGTCTGATTTTTTTTTTCATATTTACAATTTATTTTACTTGTTTTAATTTCAATTTTTCTTATATGAAATTAGAAAATTCTAAAAAAATTCTTTATAAAAAATTTAGAGACTACTAATTTTTTTATTTTTTTTTTTCACCTAAAGAATTAAAGACAAACGGTCAAATTGCCTTTTCAGAACTAATAAACCGGACACAAAACCAGTCCGAAATTAAGCAGAGATTTAACTGAACTGCCGGCCACCGGTTCTCCACCTTCATGCACCGTATTCCAAAACCGGCTCCGTCCGCACAATGACCACCATTAGATAGTAGATCTTATTACATCAACATTTGACTAATAGATAGGCGCCGATGGAAATGATGGCTAACACGCTTTACAGTCTTTTTTTTTTTTTAATAAAAAATAAAATAATTATTACATGAAAAGTAAAAATTAGGTAGTGTTAAAACTGATACTATATGTTGGATGAAAATACTTGAAGTTTAATTATAGATTTAATTAAGAATGGATGGATTAGTGATTACTAATCATCAAATTTTGAGATTTGTCAGATTTTAAAAAGCAGACCAATAATAGCCTTAGTATCTGACCGAGGGCCAATGAAAGGTAGACACATACGGCTTAAGGGTTGTTAGGAAAATTTTTTGACCAATAAACGTAACTAGTCAAAATAGCCCTATGTTATAGAGATTTCATTAAAATTAAATTTTTATGGATTTTAATAATCATATTACATATTCCTTCAAAAAATAATTATATTACATAATTGAAAATGACATCAATTCATTTTAAAGATTTTTTTTTTCAAATATAATCTTAATGTTATAATTGCATTTTGGTTTATTTTATTATAACTTGTGTTAAATAGAAATATTTAATGCGGATGATGTTATAATTGTATCTTCGTTTATTTTATTATAATTTATGGTAAACAGAAATATTTAATGCGGATGAACTTGACATTAACGATTTAGCAGCTGCAAAATATATCAGTAGTAATTTCTCCGTTCTTATATTCTTACAATTCTTACTTAACATAAATTTTGGGTGTTTAATGTGAGGTTTCCATTGGCTTCTTTCTTTTACTACCTTGAATGTAATGCCTAATGTTTTTTTTTATTAATAAACTAATTATTGGACCTGCGGTTGTTGCTCCTGAAATGATATTAAAAGTGATTCAAGTGATAATATTTTAATTTCGTCGCTGCCATAATTTTTCTGATGGTTGAAGATCTCATTTTGTTGCTATTAAACTGATTTTGGGACTTTTATTTATGCGATTTATGTTGTTGTAACTTGTATTGTATTTTATATACATTGAGAATTTGAGAACTTTATAATTTGTAACTGAATGACAGTTGCACTCATGGTAGAAAACAGGTTAAATTTAAATATTTGTTTGAATTCTAAAAAAGAAAGAAGCGAGAAAAATAGGTTGCCAAAAGTTCAGTTAATAGATTAGTTTTTTTGTTAACAAAAATTTCAGTTTCGGTTAGTATTTTTTAAATTTTTTTTGAAATTCGATTAATTAAAAATCGAAATTTCGGTTCGATTTCAGTTAACCGAATGCTCAGCCCTAATTCTTTTCCTGGTTTCATGGATTGGAACTTTAATCCTCCATCTTTTATTCAAAATAATATTTAAGCGGCATTTTTCTTAAAAAAAAAAAAACTAAATTATACTCTAATTTCCAAGTGGAAAAGAAAAAATAGCCTTCCTTTATGTGAATCTAAGCCATTATTCTCTGTTGGCAAAATTTGACCTATTCTT
This sequence comes from Croton setiger, assembly GCA_948099555.1. Classification (NCBI taxonomy): domain Eukaryota; kingdom Viridiplantae; phylum Streptophyta; class Magnoliopsida; order Malpighiales; family Euphorbiaceae; genus Croton; species Croton setiger. Next base: position 39,878 of record CANUEY010014340.1, on the reverse strand, counting down.
TGAAGCCTGAACTCCTCTTTCTTATGCTCCTGCTCCCCAAATGACTCATCATCTTCAGTCGGTCAGAAAAATGTAAAACTAAAACCATTGATTAATGGAGATACCAATAATAAATAAAAAATATGAAATATATTCATGCCAGAATCTGCATATCCTGTATTGCTACAAGGCACAAGAATGCTAAGAAGTAAGAATCATTCCATTATATCTAAGTTATCAATACATTCCAGCCACTTGGTTTCCTCCATCAGTTCTCCCAATATCTGATACCCCTCTTCACAATTCGGATGTGATCGATCGTATGCATTGAAAGCATGAACCTCATTCTTAAGCTCTATCCAGCTCCAACCAGGGACCTTTCTCACATTCCTTGCCCTCATCAACCTTGTCAAGCGTGCTTTTTCATCCCATCTTCTAAGATCTCCATACATATTAGAGAGGATAACATAACTGCAATGCTCTTCAGGCTCCAGCTCCAGTAAATGACCTGCTAGTTGAGCAGCTAATTCTATGTCTCCGCAAGCCCTGCAAGCACCTAATAGGGTTTTCAACACCATCGTATCAGGTTTAAAAGGCATTGATTTGACCAAGGCTTTTGCCTCATCTAGACAGCCAGCTCGTCCAAATAGATCTATCGCACAAGCATAATGCTCCATCCGAGGTGAAATGCCATATTCAGATGCCATAGATTTTAGAAAATAGCGGCCCTGTTCAACCAACCCAATGTGGCTACATGCTGTCAGAGCTGCAACAAAAGTTATGTGATCCATCTTCACTTTCCCCTCTTTCATTTGGAAGAACAAGTCCAATGCAACATTACCCTGTCCATGTTGTGCATATGCAAACATCATGGAATTCCATGTAATTGAACTATTTTTGCTAGTCTCCTCAAATGATTTTTGAGCATCTTCAATGATCCCACATTTAGAGTACATAAAAATCAATGAACTAGCAACAAAGTCATTCATCTCAAAGCCAGACTTAACTGTTAAACCATGAATCTGTTGTCCCAATTGGAGGATTGCTAAATCTGAGCATGATCTAAGAGCTGCAGAAAATGCATAATGATCAATATCCACCGCCAAAGATCTCATATACCCAAAGAATTTCAAGGCATCTTCACTACATCCAGTTTGTGAGAATCCAGTCAAAATGGAATTCCAGGAGACACGATCCTTACACTCCATGTCATCAAAAACATTTAATGCATCTTCCATGGTTTTATAATTAGATTCGAGATACATAGCTATTAATGCATTACATATAGCCACAGAATCAGTTAGCCCTCTCTTGATCACCAAGCAATGCAAAGATTTTCCACGATCCTTATGTGAAGAAGAACTAATAACACTAGTGTAAGTATATACATCTGGCTCAAAACCAAATTGCTGCATGTCCAGGAATACTTTAAATGCAAATTCTTTCTTATCATGCACTAAATAAGCTGCTAAAATGGAATTCCAAGTAACCAAATCTCGGGAGGAAACAGCACCATCGAAAACTTTTTTTGCATCCTCTAAAGAACCGCATTCTGAATACGATGTGATTGTAGCATTGCGTACGGTATTATCAAACTCCACACCATGTTTTATAATCTTACAATGAAGCTGCATTGTTGACTTGTAAAACCTATCTTCATCAAGTAAGGTAAGAAGTGGTGAAAATGTTCCATCATCAAGTCCAAACCCTTCTGCTTCCATACAACCCAATAACCAGAACGCAGTGTCACGATCTTCTTTTTGCACAAAACCAGCAATAAGCGCATTCCATGAGACAGAATTTCGCTGTGGCATGCACTGAAAAAGAAGAAATGCATCATCAACTGTCCCACATTTTGCATACATGTCCAAAAGAGCACTTCCAGCGTAAACATTCTCCAATTCACCAATCTTGATTATCAAGGAATGTATTTGCTGCCCAAGATCAAGATTACAAGCAGAAGTAACCCCTTTAATTATACTTCCAAAGGTATAGGTATCAGCCTCAAGACCAGATCTTTTCATAGAATTATACAAATCCCAAGCAACCCCAAAATTCCCAGAATTGACATAACCAGTGATCAGAGTGTTCCAAGTAACAGTATCTCTTTGGGGCATATCGTCGAACAGATTCAAAGCGAGAGTTATTCCTTCCCGACCACATCGTGAATACTGACTGAGAATGTTGTTTGCTCTGTAAGTGTCGGCAATTTCTCCTGATTTGATAGTCTGGCAATGGGTAATAAAAACTTTATACAACACTTGTCGGGAGCTTCCGATTACTAAGCTCAGGGGCCTCATTCATTCCGGGATATTCCAGAAAAAATAAATCATTACTCCATTTGTTGAGAGATTTGTTTTAAAGAGGAAATGAAATTCATTACTGTTTGCTAAGAGAATTGAAATTACAAACACAGACCATTTTCCATGTCAAAGAGAGAAGAGAGGAGATGTGAGGGGTGAAAAAATAGAAAGGGTAAACTTGGTCATTTTAAAATTGGTAGGTTATATTTGAACAACCGAAAGAATCCTGAAGGGATTATAAATTCATCAAAATGGCTTAGCTAATTTGGTTCTGGTTTCTTTTATATGCATATTCTTGATTATGTTTCATTATCCAAAACCTCTCTATTTCTTCTGCTTTACGCCCTGGAATTCGACCTGCTATCAAATCCCACCTGTTATGGAAAATATGTATAATTAATTACATTTCCGAATTTTTCTTTTCAATTTCCAATTTATAACATGATTAGTACTATTTTTTGTCTAAAAAAAGTATGTATATACCATTATTCCTACAAGAGTAGGTCCAATATCTGATATTTGCATGTCCTTCCACCACCACAGGATCATTCCAAATTTGGTATTAGAAAAAAGGTACAATAAAACAAAAACCCAGAAAGATTTATGAAAAAATTTAACTAATTACCTGTTTCCAACCAGTCTGTACATTCTGTAGATTAGATCTTCTTCCTGTTCAGTCATTTTGATGAACTTCCACTCCTCACTGCTTACTTCTGCAACAAACAAGCTCAAGAGATTAACAAAGAATATATATATATATGTATATATATATAATTGCATAACTATATTTGTAATATTTGGTTAAAGAAATTATGAACACGAAGTATCCGTTAATAATAATGAAAATTACCTTCTGAATAGCAACTTGAAGAAGTCTTTGGTTGCTTCCATGGACGCTCATCCATCTTTAGAAGTAAAAGAACCTAACTTTTAGAAGAGATCTCTCAAATAACTGTTTCTATAATGAAGGAAAGAAAAGGTAACTGATGCCACTTATATTATAAGGAAGATGAAGGAATGAATATTGAAAGAAAAAGAAAATGGAATGTCTGGTGCAACAAATTTATTTGACTTTTAGTTATACTACATTTCAAGCCTCTATTGACTGTTGCTTTTTTAATGTCGTTTTATATTTGTAAATCAAGGTGTTTGAAAATGGGACGTGATGTAAAAAGATGGAAGTGGTCAAAACATGAGGACTTTACAGTTAAATCTGCATATCAAAGCATTTTTTAGAAGCTTAATATAAGCACAGAGGCATCTTCTTCCGTAGATAATATGATTGTTCTTTGGAAACGATTGTGGACATGAACATTCTGCCTAAACTTAAGCATTTTATTCACCAGCCTGCACTAATCAACTTCCTACCAAGTTAGCTCTGAATCGTAAAACAGTCCTAGGTGATAGTATTTGCTTGAGTTGTGGTGGTGAAGTTAAAACTGTGGAGCACTATTTACTGAAATGTGATGCAGGAAGAAGACCTGGCTTCTTAGTCCTTGAAGGATGAGCATAACAGCAGTTTCTAGTTTTAGATATTGGTTTTTTGACAGATTGGAAGACATGAAAAAAGGAGTAAATGGAAATTTTAGTTGTTATCGCTTGGAGCATCTGGAAGATTAGGAATGGTTGGATTTATAATGGGGTTAGGCCAAATGAACATGTTACAGTAAAGCAAGCAATGGGGCTTCTTTCAGACTATCAAACCCATAACAAGTCTCCTCACTAGGATGCTAACCGATCAAACCCTCAAAGCTGGCGCCCACCAACAAAAGGTTGTTTTAAGGTTAACTGTGATGCTGCCCAGTTTATGGAGAAAGGTGTATATGGTCTTGGCTTTGCAATTTGAGACCAAAAGGGGGAGCTGATTGCCGCAGGTACTAAAGTTTGCAATGGCCTTCGTTCTATAGCAGAGATAGAAGCTGAGGCTGTTCTGTTTGCTCTTGAATCAAGCAAAAATCTATCCATTTCCAGAATTCAGGTCGAGTCTGATTGTCTAGAATTAATCCAGCAATTGCAATAAAATACAAAGTTCGATATCAAATCGCATAGCCATTTATATGCATGTACAAACTGTGAAGCTAGAAACAGAGAATCAACCATGACAATATATGACTTATAGAAAACAAAACAAGGATCCAAAAAAATGGCTGGTCACTTCATTGTAAAGATCAGATTCCTACAAGGGTCTAGAAAAGAATCTGTCAAAAACCCAATTCAGAATTTATTTTCTCAATTCACCAAAAACAAAATATGTTCAATATCAATGTCCTATAGCTAAAAGACATTATACACTATCAACCATTCAAAATAAAAGAAAAAAAAAAAAAGTTATTTATTCGACAAGAAAATTGGGATAAAAAGTATAAGTTTATTTTATTTTCTTTTCCTCAATTTCTCTAAAATTGGAGAATTTAGTTCTTTTTCAGCCTCAATGGCTACTGCACCAGCAAAAAAGGGAGATTCAAAGCATGCATTATAGCTAAAAGCATTATTCTCCACTCATACCAATCCAGTATATATAGGCTTCAAATTTTGCCTTACTAGCACCAGAGCAAAACACAAAGCAACCAAAACATCTTTGCATCTTCTCACCATACCTGAATATGGCCTCAATGCAATGCCACCGACCAGCTGAACAAACTTGCCACAGCCAGGGCCAGCAAAAACACTCTTTTACCCAGACCATGTCCACAATGGTTGGCTCTGTCTTCAAGAAAGACCAAAATACCAACCACTGCAACCAAAACCAAACCCATGCTCATACTCGTACCCAGACCCAGACCCACGGCCATAACAAAAACCATACCGACACCCACGGCCCTAACCACAACAACGCCCATTGCTCTAGCAAAACTAGTTCTGGCATTGCAACTGGTACTGTTACAAATACAAATTGCCAAGGAAAAACAAGAAAGAACCATGGTGAGCGTAAGAAGGGTCTGTTCGAAAAGATCAAAGATGGCATTTCTGGTCATAGTGACAAAGAGAGTAGCAGCAGCAGTGACAGTGAAAGCGACGGTGAGAAGTGCGGAAGAAAGAAGGTAACTGGCTTTTCCTTTACAGATTCATAATAGTAATCAGATTTTTTAAGGAAAAAATAGAGATAATAACTTTCCACTTGATTTGTTCTCTATTTTGCAGAATTAAGAGCTGAGTTGAAGCAAATCAAAGGAAGTGCTGCGTATTACATATGATATATAAATGATGAGAAATAAAATATATATGCTGATGTGATGTGTATTTGGACTAATATTACTAATACTAGTGAAGGAAATGTAACTTCACATCAGGTGTATCTTATTTATAAATAATACATATTGTGTGCTATACTAAATGTGGTTCTTGTTGATTTATATTAACTTTAAACACAAACAAAAAATACAAGAAAGGGTTTGAATTGATTACCTGCTTGAATAAGTCTGTCATCTCAAGGATATTATCTGAGACAGCTGTTCCATAGACTGAGATTGAGATTACTCTAATTACAATGTGCGAACCAACATTCAAGGTCAGCCAGTAAATAATGCATGAAATGAACATAAAACTCGTAAAAGAAAAAAAGAATTTTGGGGTGAGAACATAAACAATTCCATATCAGAAATATAGACAATACATGAAAGTTACAGTATGACGTATAGCACCATGAGCAAAGACAATCACTAGGATGATCAGATTTTTCAGGAACAACCAAAGATAAGCATGACTAGCAGCTGCCATGTAAAAACTACACATAAGTCTTGACAATCCCGAATTCCTGATGTCATAATTTACAGATTCCACAGTTAAAGGGAAAGAAACAAAATTCAGAAAAGTATAAGGGCCACTTTCCTTTAAGACACCAGGAAATGAATGATGCTGTAGCTTTAACAGCAAGATCCTTGGCTTCATCTCGACTTAGAACATATGTCTGAAGATGTCTCCTGCCAATCTTGAAAGAAAATCACTGTGATCGCTCCCTGGCTTCATTTTCTTACAAGAAATACAAAATATCTACAAAAGAAAACCACCTAATCTACGGATTCAAACTGTAGAGATAAAACAATCATATTTTCAAAATGCTAAGACGAATTACTAATGCTGCTGTATCTCTGTTGTTCTTTGGTTGAAGCATTGTTAGGCTATTCAGTAGGTGATTAATGCGCCGGTAATAGCAGAAATGTTGGCTGTTCAAAGGTCTGACAGTTCACGGTTGCATGACCAGCGTTGGCGTCATGTTCGACTGGTTTTCAATGCTACTGGTTTTCAAAATAGACTTTTCTTTGTCATATCATATCATATAGACATGACATTAAACATTTAAAATATAATAAAATATATTTATTCAAGAAGAAAATTGGGACAAAGTATGAATTTTCTAGACGTGGAGAATAGGTGCTGTTTCAGCCCCAATACATACTGCACTGCAGAAAAGGAGATTCAAAGCATGCATCACAGCTAAAAGCATTATTCTCCCAATCATAACAATATATATATGCTTCAAATTTTGCCTTAATACCACCAAAGCACAACACTAATCAAACACGTGTATGCATACACAAACCATTCAGAAAATGGCCTCGGCACAATGCTACAGACAAGCTGCACAAACATGCTACATTCAGGCCAGCAAAAACACTCTTTTGGCCGGACAATGTCCGCTATGGTTAGCTGTCTTCAGTCTTCTGAAAGAATATTTCTCATTATTTATGGTCCATGTAACTTGGGTTTAATTATAAAAGATTAAGTCTGATATAATATATATGATTTTAATATATAAAAGTCGAAACTGTGATGAATGGTTTCGGTTAGAGATATTAAAATTAGTGGGGTAATTATATTCCCTCTTCAAATTCTACAAATTGTTTCAATATATAAGTGGCCCTTTTCCATCAAAGAAGGTATTGAAAGGAAAAGGTACAGGGAAGAAAATAATTGATCGTCAGATTCCGCTGCGTTCAAGAACTGCGTTAAAGAATTATTAATTATGGATCCAGGTTAGTAATTCTTTTCTTTTTGCCCATGGGATAATATTAGGGTTAAAAGTCTAGAGTCCAATGGGATTGATTTCGTAATCGAAATCTATCAAAGATATTCTAACAATAATCTAGATTGCAATGGAATTGATTTCGTAATCGAAATCTATTAGAGATATTCTAACAAAAAAAAATAGAAAATATAAACTCACTAAATTTTAATAGCATTTCGGATCTTTTGTTAAGAAAAATAAGAAAAATGGACTATGTACAATTTTAGTACAAATTTGTACAATAGTTATACAATAACTGCAGTTAAACAATACTCATACAATATTAGTACAAAACAGTACAACAGTAGTTCAACATTTTTTTATACTTCTTCTATAATAGTATTACGACATTAATTAAATATTTTTTTTATATTATTTTTATAATGGAACCGTTTTTCAAATTAAAAAAAAAAAATAGATCTATTTCTTTAAAAACTTCTAATATTTTAATAAAATAAAGAAAAATGAAAATAAAAAAAGTCTTAAATCTTTTCATGTAGACAGACAGATACTGTAAAAGGATTAATGTGAGTTAAGTTTGTTTACTTTATTATTATGGTTGCACTTATTAAAGCGGAAAAGTAGAGGAAAGAAATATGGAATCGGAAGAAATAAGCTTTAGTAGTGAAGGAGAATGAGGATCAGGTGGAATAACTTGTACATGAGTAAAGCAAACAACACAATTTGTATTCAATCACTCCTAATCTCCAATTTTCTATAGTATCCCCAAATCAATCATATGTCTACTATTTCATTTGAATTACTCGGCATTTTGAAAAAAAAAAAAAAAAAAAAACACCGCCTAGATTTAACATAAAAAAAGATAGTATAATTAATTAATAAGATCTCAAATCTCAGTTAAGTTAATTTCAGAGGCTATTTAAAAATTAGTGAAATCAATTTGATAAAACTTTGAAATAGAATATTGCTCATATTTTCTTAGTGCAAAGTTCTTCTTTAAAAATGACATCGTGAAATTACATTACAAGTGTTCAATTAAAATTTCCAATTTTAGTGGTTTGGTAGAGAATTAACAAATGAAAAGTTAAGATATAAAAATTAAAATAAAAATAAAACATTATATGTTTTAGCTTCCTATTAACCCAGGGGAATAGGTTAATAGTTATTTTCTATTATTACTATTATTATTATCAATGTAGAATAGAAAAACATAATAATCATCTCAACGAAAAGATTATTTTTGTGAAACAATATATGCAATCTTTTAACAACCACTAAACTTTAAGTCGTTTCTCTTTCCTGTTTTGGCTTTCACAAAAATACACATCAAACAAGATTATAGTGCATACATGTACTCATATTTAGAGAAATAATTAACAGATTATTTGCAGGCCAACCCATGTTCTACTTGCAAGTGTATTAGCAACTAGGGTTAGAGTCTCCTATTCTCAAATTTAAAAAAAAAAAAATTAACGGATTATTTTATTTTATTTTATTTATTAATAGACCAAATATCAATATGAACTACATAGTATGGATAAATCTTTCGCTGAATACCAAATTGGTGTTAGTAATATGAGACTTGTAAGCAAATAACACATATTAGAAACTAATAGGTAGTAAATTATATTTTTCAAAAAATATAAATTTTAAATTCCAAAAATGCCCTCATTTAGAAAAAAAAAATAAAAAAATATTAATTTTTTATATCAACTGTTTCACTGCCCCGAATTAATTATATGACTTGACTAAGATTTGAACACAAGATTTTCAAAAGTTGCAAACCACACTTTTTCACTATGCCACAAGTGGAACCATTTCATATTGCTACATGGAATTGTACATATGTCCTACTCTACCAAACATTCACCTTTCTTCAATTGACATTCTACCACACCACTAACTTTGATTATTGAACCACAACCATTGGTCATTGGCGGTCAACTAGTCAACGGAAATTGGCCTGAATTTTCGCTGGTTGATCATCAGAATCTGTAATAATTTTTTTATTTTATTTAGAAGAAATAAAAAAAAGAGAAAAGTAAAAGAAAAACAAATGTGTTATTTATTACATTTTTCAAAATTTGTGCTAATTATCAAATCAAAATTAAAAAATATGTTATTTATTAACATTTTTCTAACAATATGGACAGTAATAATTAACAATGTATTTAATACGTTATCATTTTATTGTCTTCGTAGAATTTAAAATTACCAACTAGATCATTCCTTGATTAACAAGGTTTACATATGTTAATATAGGTAAAAATAAAAAATAAATGTAAAATATGTCATTTTTCTTTTTATTTTTTATTTTAATTTTGAACTGTTTATAGTTAGTCAATATTTGACTACTATATGTTTATATTTGTTTAATTAGTCATAAATAAAGTAGACATTTTTCTATTTCACAAATAAAAATAACAACATATTATTATTATAGGACAAATAAAATTTGGTATTTGTACGCCAATTAGGTGTAATTCTAACTTCTACGGAGGACTACACCCTTATTATTTGACTTCTTGGGGAGGGCTACACTCTTATCTATAGCCCATAATGTTGCCTGACATTCAAAAAATTCGGCACTAATGCCGTATTCCTTTCTTTTTTTTCCTTTTGTCAATAGTGTATGATTTGATTAGGGATATGTACAAAAAGATTACTCATTTAGAATTGTAGTCTAATTTATTTATTAATAGTTCAAAAAAAAAAAAAAAAGAGTTCATTTTACTATTTACGATCTTATGAGGTTATTTTAATATTTAAAAAATAATTATATTTGAAATGTGAAATTTATAGAAGCTGTTTTATTACGAATGACAATCCAATATCCTAATTCGAGCTACAAAACCGAATAAAGAGTGACGGCGGCGGGGTAATGCTTCAATCACCGGCAAGAACACGACAAAGAACAAAAGAAATTGATATGAAACCATTAGATTGCATCGAAGGTTGAAAGCACTAAAGGTTTCCATCGTGCTTCCATCCATAACTTGAAATGATGATAGACGATAAAAAATGGAATTGAAACTCATATGATGAACAACAGAAGAAAAAAGAATTTTTTAACTACTTGTGATAGAGATTGGTAGTGAAACATTTTGGAAGTCAATTGGTAACCATTAAGAAATGTTTGACAGTGAAAGCACTCGGAATTGTTTCAGAAATAAGACAATAAATCTATTTTTCTCGCCAAAAGACTTACCGAGAAGTTGAGGATGCCTGGTTGTGCTACCAAAAAATTTCACAAGATAACACAAAAGTTCAGTTATAAACCTGTTATATAGCAAAAAGGTACTTTTTTTTTACTACTGTTTTCATTTTGTCCTTCAAAAGCTCTAAATTACTTTTCTATTATTTCAATTAGGCCAGAAAAATTGTATCACTATACAATAATCCCAACATGCTGACACAAATTAGTGAGTTTTGTTGGACATTATTAGGTGTTAGATATCTTTAATGGATTTCGATTATGAAATCAATCCTGTTGAGATCTAGACTTAATACAATTTAACCCTAATATTATCATATTATAAGAAGAATTACTAACCTGGATTCATAATTAATAACTCTTGAACACAGCGGAATCTGATGATCAATTCTTTTCTTCCCTATACCTTTTTCTTAATCCCTTCTTTGATGGATAAGAGTCACTTATATATTGAAAAAATTTGTAGAGTTTGTTTCAATGTGTATATCTATATCTTATTTGGTAAGGGAAGAGGGAATATAATTATTCCCAAATTTTAATATCTCTAACCGAAACCATTCATCACGGTATCGACTTTTATATATTAAAATCATATCTTATATAAGACTTAATCTTTTATAATTAAACCCAAGTTACATGGACCATAAATAATGAGAAATATTCTTTCACAAAACCCCCCACTACGTCCTATAGGATTTACAATAAAACTATGAGCAAAATTTAACTGTCACTTTATTCTATTTACAACAGGAAAACTAACTAAAGTCACCATAAGAAAGATAAGTTTTGGCCACTTATCATTCAAAATATCAACTAGCTCTTCGATCGTATCATGATTTCCAAGTCTGAGACAGTTCCAGCATAAACAACTCATTGTTCCCAGCGGGCCTGGAAACCAACCCGCCTTTTCTGGATTTTTTGGATTAGCTAACAGATCAAGGAGATTATGCTATTCACTTGAATTTGTACCACCCATATACACCCTTTTTAAATCCTCAACACGACGCCTCTTTGATTCCCCCATTATTATTTCTGCACCATCATTAGTTTCATCAATTCCATTTGGATCCTTATCACCTTTTTTTTTTTTTTTCATTTGGATTCATATTTACAAAGTCAGCACTTGTGTTATCCGATTCCATAAGAGCAACCTCACCCCTGATTTCTGAACTACCACCAGCAACCATATTATCATCAATCAACCACTTATATTCTTTGGCTTTTTTGTTTCAACTTGTAGATATGGACCATAAATTGATCTCTGGTAATGCCTGGATACTCCATTAACTTAGAGCAAAACCTGTCAGAGTGACCAACAATCCTACAAAAAATAAAAATAGAAAGCATTTAAAGTTCATCCATTCCCTAACTCCACGAGACATGTTGAGTTTAATTCGACGCTTCAACGGCTTCGTTACATTCATAGTGACCTTAACATACATATAATCATTCCAAATCAATAAATAATTTCACTTATCAACCTCAACCAAAGCACCAATAAAGATACCAATATCCTAGAATACCTTCTCAGACCTGCAACCTGCTGGAAACTCATGCAACTGAACCCATATATCATAAGCCACCAATTCAACTTTCTTTGGATTCATACCAGCTGTTATTGCCTTCAGAATAATCAGGTTATTCATAAAATTCCGTGGTCCCCAAATAATAAACGATTTATGTCCATGATATGCATGAATTGATAATCATTCTCTTATTCGGCCACCAAATAGAATCCATTGTCTGGCGAAAAGCCTGAAATTAATGACCTTTTCCGTTACTAATTGACCCGTAACACATAATTGCGGTTCAGTCGAGCCTCCCCATAACTTGGTTCAACTAGAGATTCTACAACAATATTATCTTGCTCCTCTTCAAATTGAAGGTTTGTGTAAAAAGCTGCTGCCGAATCCTGTGTTTCCTGGTTCGTATTTGCCATCACAAAAGGAATGGAAAAATAAAGGAAAAAAAAGAGAGTTAAAAAGATAGATAGAAGAAGAAAATAAATCAGAAACTTATCATTAAAACAAGAGGAAATAGCTTGTCACAGAGATAAAAAACCTATCATCAATTCCAGTATGATTTTTCATTGATTTTCCAATTCTATCAATTTTACGATTTTACCCCTTCCTTCTTTACTAAGTGGATTTGATTCACATTTGATTTCAGTTTCTGTTCAAATTCTCATTTGATTTTATTTTTTTCATATTATAAATTTTTAGAATTTATTCCATTCATTTAATATTTCAACTATAAATAAATTTTGGTTAATAAATTAGAGAATTGCTTATAATTTAAAATTTTATTATAACATGGTTTAAAACTTAGGTAAGCATCCTTAGATTGTATTAGTATTTTGTTAATTTTTATCCTTGACTACCTTAATATAAAATTTATCCACCAAAAAAGGCTACTATTAGTTTAATTTTTTACACTTTTTGCTTTTAATTTCTTATAAAATATGAAAAATTACTATTTACTACTATTTTCCTATAATTTTGTTAAGAATGAAAAATGAAATTTATCTATCATTTCTTCCACATTTTTTTAACTAAAAATTATGGTTAGCTGCCTCAACAAAAATCCACCATCTTTTACATTTCAATTCTCACGCACATGCAACTTCAATTACCATGAGGGAGAAACAATTATTAGTTTCCTGAGTTTTGTTATAAAGTTGTAATCATGTTCTTTTATTATGGTAAAAATTTTTTTTAGTCCTTAAATTTTGTTCTTATGAGAGTATTTAGTCATTCCGTAAATAATAGGCGTTAAATGGATGCGAAATGAAAATTTTACCCCTTATCTTCCAAATTATTAGATTCATAAACTTTGTTGAAAGTAATTATTTAGTCCCTTATTAATAATTCTTCTCCTTCTTCCGTCTCTCCTTCTTCCGTCATTCCTTCCCATAGCCACAACTCTCCTCCATTGCCATTAAAACCAAAATTAGAGGTTGCCACTGGTGGAATATTCTGATTACTGCCGATAGTCAAAAAATGCAAACCATAACAGAAAAGGACAAATTTTATATAGTTACAACTGTTTTCTTAAAGGATCTCAAAAATACATTCTTTGCTAATTAGACCTCATTTACCAAAATTTTGCAAAAACAGTCTGGCCTTCATCGAAAAATTCCAATTCGGAAAGACTCAACCACAATTCAAAAGCTTAACGTCAAAATGAAGAGGAGAATGTGATTAGTTTATTAATACCCATATTAGAGTAAGCTAACCACTGGAAGCCGTCGAAAAACTCGTTAGAGCTTCTACGATCCAAATATCACATGTACTGACTGACCAATTTATCTTTTTCCAACACTAGATTGGTGAGACTAAGTGTACCAATCTACTCATCTCAATATGAGGGTTTAGTTTCTAGATGTTAGATTAATTCATAATGAATTTAGGGTTTGAAGAATCAAAAAATTGTATTGCTGTTGTTATTATATGGTTCTTTTTATATTTTCTAGAATTGTAAACTATTCTAATACTAGTAGGAAACAATTGTAAACAACTTCTAAGTTTAATAAAATTCTTCTTTTTTCTGCTTTCTTCTTTTATATTTAAGAAATTTAGCAATCTTTCACTCCCGCTCAAGTTGGATCGTAGGATCATCTATGCCAACTTGACCAAACAACGGTTAAATATGGTGTCAGGAACTGCTTTAGTGAGTATGTCTGCCAATTGACCCTTAGATCGCAAAAATGGTAGACATATACTTCTATATTCCAATTTTTCCTTCATAAAGGGCCTGTCAACCTCTACGTGCTTTGTTCTGTCATGCTAAACTGGATTTTATGATATGCTTATTGCTGCCTTGTTATCACAAAATAGTTTACAAGCAGCCCTTGGAGGAAATCCAATCTCTGTTAGTAGTTTCTTTATCCAAAGTACTTCAGCCAATCCACGGGTAAGTCCCTTAAACTCTGCTTCAGCACTAGATAAAGCTACTACTTTTTGTTTGTTACTCCTCTAAGTAACTAGATTGTCCCCAACCATTGTAAAATATAATAAAGTGGACCTCTTGTTAATAGGGTTCCCAGCCCAATCCACATAAGTTGATGCCTGTATATATAAATGATTGTTCCTTCGGAACAAGAATCCTCTCCAGATGATCCTTTCAGGTACCGAATGATTCTGAAAACTGCTTCTAAGTTTTTCACTTATGGTTTATGCATGAATTGACTCACAACCCCAACTACATAGGTAATATTTGGCCTAGTATGAGCGAGATAGATAAGTTTTCCAACCAATCTCTAGTACTGTCCTTTATCTGCTATCTCAACTCCTTCAGTAACCTTGAGTCCATGATTTACTACCACAGCTGTTTCAACTGCTTTGCAATCTATCGTACCTGTTTCAGCCAGTAGATCCAAGATGTATTTTGTGACACCCCAAACCCTAGCCTACGTCGTTACCAACGTCATTACATGCATTACGTGCATTTTTATTTAAAATGCATCATATGAAATGGAATATTTGATTTGAATATGAATTATATGATTTGAATATGATAATGCATGAAATGAATATGTTAAACAAGTTATGTTTTAAGCTCGTTTACCGTCAAAAGACACAAACGAACCAAATTAGGGTTTTTGGCTCGCGTGATCGAAAAATGTTGGAAACGCGAAAAATATAAACCAAATGATTTTGATGTTTTGAGATATGTTTATTCACATGATAATAAGAGTTTTGGAACCCTAATTTTACGACGATGCCGTACGGTTTTGATTCTGCAAAAAATGTCGAGGTTTCGGAGTCGGATTAGGGCATCGACCGAACTGTGAATAATTTTCGGATTCTGATTTTTATGAAACTTCAGACACGTGTTACACCTATTATTTTGACACCAAAAACTTACTAAAAACATGTGCTGACATGATTAATAGGCTGAGAATTGAGATTGAAGTAAGAAAATGAAGTGAAGAAATGAAAACTTAAGTCTTAAGTCTTTAAAAGGGAAAAAAATAGATTTTTGGGGCAATATTTGAAGCAGCTGCTCGAAAGTCCTTATTAGGCACTTAAAACATGAGCTGTTAAGGTTGGGAATGAGGCTGGAATAGAGGGATAGAGAGAGAATCGAAACAGAAACAGAAAGAGAAGAAGAAAGAAAGAAAGAAAGAGAAAAGAAAGAAAAGAAAGAGAAAAGAGAAAAGAGAGGGAAAACCTTTAATCCAAAGCCTTCAGAACATCCCTAAGGCTTGTAGGAAGAGGTTAGAGGTGATAGGAGGTGATGGAAATGGTTGGGAAGTAAGAGAGAAAGAGAAAATAGTAGAGAGAAATATTCTGGGTTTTAAACAGTGTTAAAGGTGCAACTTTGTGAGCTTGTATATTTTAATTGAGTGTGCATGAGAGAATTTGGCTTCAATGGTTCGATAGAGGGTGTGTAGACAAGAGAACGGTGGTCGTAGCTTGCCGGAAAGCCACCGAAAGTTGACGTACGGTCGTCGGGAAGTTGGCTGGAAGGCCACTGTTTTCGGCAGAAAACAGAAGGAGAAGGAGGTTGAAGGAGATCAAAATGCACAACTAGGCTGCGTTTTGATTTCCAGAGGTGCGCCCTAAACGGTAGTGGATAGGCGTGTTTTGATTAAAAAGCCAGCGGCCAAAACGACGTAGCCCCTCGCTTTTGAGCCAAATTACGCGCTCAGCACCTGTTTTCGGTAAAAATTGCATTTTGGCCCCTGAACTTGTTTCCTGCATGCATTTTAGCCCTTTTGGGCAGTTTTGCGATTATTTTTAATTGCAATTTAGTCCTTTGATTTTAATTATATATATTTTTGACTCAGAAACTTTTATAAATTATATTTAGACCCTTTCAACCTAATTTTGACGTCCTGAATCCGTTTTTGGTGTTAGAAATTAATTTTGAGATCGTTTTAAGCCTGAAAATTAAAGATTAAATATTTTGTTAGAGATTTTTAATTATGATTTTGATTTGATTTATGATTTAGTTTTAATTAAAGATTAATTTGGTTTTAATAATTATAATTATGATTTATTATAATTATTATGTGATAAATGGAGTTTAATAATTATTTTTAATATGTTATTAAATGATTTTAAAGTGGAAATTTTTACGGATCGATTTTAAATTCATAGAAAATAATATGAATTATTTTAAAACTCAATTATTTTAGAGAATTAAATATTAAATAATGCATCATATCATATATGGATTTCTGATTAATTGAACATTATTGTTATGTTATGCATTATAAGAGCATCGAGTTCTCGAGCAGAGCGGGGTAAATTACTCGAGGCCCTACCGAACTCACAGCAGTGGGGTAAGTGTTAAACCTACTTACTTATATATTTTTTATAGTGACTTTGTGAATTGTCAAACATGTGATATTGAATTGTTTGGACCGGTACTGAAGTCTGGTCATCTGTGATATATGAAAATGCAATTATATGATTATATTGAGCTGTTTGGACCGGTATTGAAGCCCGGTCAATTGGAAATATTTGATATATGAATTGTGATGTTTGTGGTTCCTGAGTCGATACTGAAATTCGACTAGTTGAGTTATATGATATAATATCTAATATATATGTTATTTAAACCAGTACTGAATCCGGATCACATGATTATATGAAATATGATGTCATAAAATGAATGCTATCTAAATGCATTTCCACAGGACTTAAATATGGCTGTTGTGATTATCGTAGCCAGTGTTTGCAAATTTCACGAAAGAAACCTACAGTTTCTATATGATTTGACGGAAATACTTACGCGTCCTATATGATATAGAAAGACCTACAGGTCCTATATATATAGAGTGATCTTCGGATCTTATAGAGAAAGGTTGATCTTCGGATCCCTATGACCGACGGTTTTCCGGGTCTTATATGTTCATTGGCCATCTATGGTTACTTATATGCTGTGAAATTCTCGGGGCAACATATGGTCGATAAATCACAACTAAAGAAAAGGAAAGACATGTCATTATGCATCTTATAATATTATTTTGATTATATATGATATAAATGACCTGAAATTATGTTGTTTTGATATGTCATGATAAATTGACTTATATGTTAGCTGTAAATAGTTTTGATTTGCACTTGCTGAGCATGCAACTCATCAAAATCGCAAATTGTATTTTCAGGTCTATAGTCTGGGTGAATTACTGACACTTCACCAGCCTATGCACAGGTCGGTATAGTTGAAGTCTAAGCCTCTCTCCCTCACACCACGTCATTTGTAAATGCTACATATAGTTTTTGGTTTATGCTTGTTTTGTAAAGTATAATTATATGTTTTTGGCATGTAAGGTATGATGTGTTATGTATATTATGACTTTTGGATAAACAGGTTTCATATAACATTTTGATATATGTAAATTAAGGTTTGTAAAATGTGAAGTTAGAATTGGCTTAATGTTTTTGATATTTTTTATATGTGATGTTTTAACAATATTAAAAAGGGTAGTAAAATTTTATATAAAAAAATGCCATGTTTTATGACGTAAGAATATAAGAGAGGATGTTACATATTTCCTTTAGAAGATAAAAATTCCCTTGTTTGACTTGAGAACTTCAATTCCCAGAAAATATTTAAGTTTACCTAGGTCTTTAATCTCAAACTCTTTAAAGAGTTTATCTCGCAGGGTTGTAATTTCAATCTGATCATTTCTTGTAATGATCATATCATCTACATATATAATAAAGTAGGTTACTAGTTCTCCTCTCCTCTTTAAAAAAAAGTGTGTAATCATAGTTGTTTTGGTGATACCCATACCTTTTCATAGTAGAGGTAAATCTCTCAAACCAAGCCCAAGGAGACTGTTTTAAACCATACAATGCCTTCTTAAGTTTACACCCTTCTTGAGACTTAAAATTCTCTAAAAAACTTGGTGGAACTTCCATACATACTTCTTCCTCTAGATCACAATGGAGGAAAGCATTTTTCACATCAAACTGATGTAAATGCCAGTCTTTGTTTGCTGCTACAAAAGATAATACCCTAATGGTTACAATTTTGGCTACTAGAGATAAAGTCTCTAAATAATCAATGTCATATGTCTGAGTATACCCTTTAGCAACTAGTATGGCTTCATACCTCTCAATTGTTCCATTTGCTATATGTTTAATGGTAAAGACCTAGTTACAATCAACTGGTTTTCTTTCAACTGGTACTTCACATTTCTCCCAAGTACTGTTCTTTTTTAGAGCATTCATTTCTGCCTTCATTGCTTGTTTCCATCTCTGACCATTCTGTGCTTCCTCCATTAATCTTGAAATATTTGCAGAATATAAGGAGGCTTCAAATCCCTTGCAGTTTGGATAAGCTCTCACTTACTAAGTTTGTCATCAAATACCTTGAATTATGACTTATATTCTGGTTCATATCTCTTAGGTGCAACCCCTCTGTTTCTTCTAGGAGGTCGAATATATCTACTAGTATGTGGTTCTTCTGAAGCAGCAAGATTAGTAACAGGAATATCAAAAGAATGTATTTCGGAAGGTACTTCAGAGTAAGAATTACTAACCTCAGGCGGAGAAGATATATTGTTTGTTGGTACTTTGGATTTTTCAGACTGTTCTATTCATTCGAAGTTAAACTGGTGGAACCACCTACTTATTCTGTTGGAACAACTTCAGGCAGTATTGGACTGGACATCCAATTTAGCGGGTCAACCATATTAGAGTTCTCCACCTGAACACTTAATTGGGTGTGGAAATAATATTCAGTTTCAAGAAAGTCACAATCCATGATGGTAGACAATCGGTTAGAAAGAGGATCAAAGCACTTTCTGATGAATTTCATAGCCAACAAAAACACACTTAATGGCACACGGATCCAACTTAGTTCGACCACTCTTAGGAACATGAACATATACAATACACCCAAACACACAATGAGGTAAGGTCAATTATGTTCGTAGACTCAAATGGGTGGATAGCACATCAAGAGGGGTTTTGAATTTAAGAGCTTTGGTGGGGAGGCGGTTGATAAGATAAGTGGCAGTAGCAACTACTTCAGGCCAGAAATATTATTGTACATTAGATTTAAGCATGATTACTTGGGTAATTTCGAGAACAATTCGAGTTTTTCTCTCAGTCACCCCATTCTGTTGTGATGAATAAGGGTAAGAAGTTTGGTGTATAAGTCAATTTTCTCTAGCAAAAGTTTGGAATTTATGGTTTTTGTATTTTCCTCCATTATCAGACCTAAGGATCTTCATTTGTGTTTAAATTGAGTTAACCATTCGATAGAAAAAGACAAACTTATCAAACACTTCAGATTTATATTTAAGAAAGTAAATACAGGTCATATGTGTGCAATCATCAATAAATAAAAGGAAAATATAAAAAATATTTTCCACAGGTAACTGGAGTAGGACCCCATACATCAGAGTGTATAAGAGAAAAATGTACTTCTGTTTTTGTATTATTTGGCAAAAAATTCTATCTATGGCTCTTAACCTGAATAGAAGTTCCACATGAAAAATGTCTACTACCAAACAATTTAGGAAGAGAAGTTTTAAATATCCTTAGGATGGATGACCTAACCTACGATGTCACAGCCAAGCCTATCTTTTAGTTATTCCGTGAGCAAGCAATGAAGTACCTAGTTGGTTGACTTCATCAACATGATACAGTCCATTTTGTTCAATGTTACGCCTAATAATCTTTCCCGTCTGGATATCCTATACAGCACAGAAATTAGGAAACATCAAAACCTTACAATTGAGTTCTTTGGTTAAGTGACTGATTAAAAGCAGTTTATGAGACAAATCAGGAACATAAAGACAGTTTTTTAATGTTAGTCAAGGCAAAACATTAATATTACTTACTCTTTTAACCGGCACAAAACTTTCATTAGTTACCTGCACTTAGGATCTCTTTTTTTTAGTGGGAGTATGGAAGTCATAATGTCATACGACATTGTATCGGTGGCACCACAATCAAAAATCCATTCTTTCAATTTTTTTGAGTTATATTTAGAATGAAAACATGTCGAGATCGGTAGTTCAGTATTCGTTTTTAGTATGTTTTCAATCTGCTAGGCCTTAAGGCTATGTAGCCCATCTTCTGGTTTAAAAAGAAAAGAATTGGGTTGGGTTTCTTTAAGAAAAGTTGTCCTTCCTTCTGCTGCCTTTACTGCTAAAAACGTAGTGGGCTTAGTTAAACTAAGACCCACATGTGTTTTGTTTCCTTCCAACTGTATAGGTTCAGTCAGTTCACTACGTTTTTTATCATCCTCCTATTTGGGTTCAGTTTCTCTCATTCTCTCAAATTCTTTACCTCTCTAGGGTTTTTACCTCCTTCTCTCTGTAGTCTAGTAGGCATTGCCTTCTGTTTTGGCTCCTCTCTCTGTATTCCAGTTGTCTCTTCCTTGAACTGGAGGCCCTTCCCGGTGATGGTGGTCTTTAGATCGCCCACCGCGGAGGCGGCAGCCCTTTTGGTTCCTCTTTTTTTGCTATTGGGCCACCATTCCGGGTAGCTGATTAGCTTGAAGCAATCCTCTCGGGTATGCTTCCCCCCCTCCCCCCCACAATGAGAGCATCTTAGTTTATCTCTGTCATATTTTCGTCGGAGTGATGACTTTGTCGCTGTCTAGGCGTTTTCTGATCAGTTCTTAGTGGCTAAGCCACTCCCAATCTCTGAGGGGTTAAACCCTAGTGACGAGGAACCCTCCCTTCTCAGAATCAACCTTCTGTTGATTTCTCTTCTTATGGTCACGTAAGATGTTTGAATAGAAGGCAGAGGAACTCTGTTCAAAAGATCCATTATGTCATTATCAAACTTATCACTGATCCTTTGTAAGAACTGATACAGCCTTTGCTTTTGAACCATCTCCTTATATATGGTGATATCATCTAGGCATCTCATAGGGTTTGGCTCTCTTCTGTACATCTCTTTCTAGATCGCCAAAATCTTACTGTAGAATGTTTTGATAGGATCTGGGCCCTATTTTAAGTTATTTGCCCTAATTGTGAGATCAAAGATCTATAATCTGTCCCTTCCACTGTTGTATAAGGCTTCGATACACTTCCAAAGATCCCTAGCGGTAGGGTAATCAAGAAATTGATTCTGGAAATCTGGATCTATGTTTTCAATCATCCAACTTATTGCGCTTGAGTATGTTTGTGCCCACTTGAAGTACTCTGAATTAGTAACTAGCAGAAGGTTGGCGATGATGCGCTTGAGCCTTCCCCTGCCACTAATGGCAAGATTCATCAGTCTTAACCATTTTGTATAATTGTTGATATTTAATTTTTGAAAGATTTATGGATTGATTTGTTACTGTTTCTATGACAGATTTTTGAGAATTCAACTTTTGGAAGAATTCTAGAAGCTGACTCATAGGGATTGATTGGTCCATCGATTCTATTGTAGAAAAACTAACTTCTTCGGCCATTGAATGAGGGTTTTTGGTAAATGATGAGTTGGTTTTTGGTAGATGATGAGCTGAAACTTGTTTAGGTCCTTTGACCGAAAACAGAAGCTCTGATACCATGTTAGATTAATTCCAAAATTAATTTAGGGTTTGAAGAATCAAAAAATTGTATTGTTGCTGTGATTGTATAGTTCTTTTTATATTTTATAAAATTGTAAACTATCCTAATACTAGTAGAAAACATATTGTAAAAAACTTCTAAGTTTAATAAAATTCTTCTTTCTTCTACTTTCTTCTTTTATATTTAAGAAATCTAGTAATCTTTCACTAGCCTCAAACCTTTCAACAGTTCATCAGATTTTAAAACCTATTAACCCACAAATCTGACCCGATAGTCTTTCCTTTGTTGACAACAGATCGAAGGTGTGGATGGTATCAACAAACTCCTCTTGGTGAGAAGGTTCAAGCGGTGATGGTGAATCATCGGTCTGAGTTCTAGAACGACGGCCATGACATTTTGAAGTTGTTGTCTCTCTCTCTCTCTCTCTCTCTCTCTCTCTCTCTCATGTTTTGAATAACTCTCTCTTGACAAGAATCAAAGAAAGAAGAAAAGGGAGAGGAATTCGTAGACGATGGTGGCTATAAAGGTTGAAGAGGAGGTGGTGGTGGTAATAGTGAACAGGAAGATGAAGAGAAATAATGGTGGTTATAATTTCACCGATTCATTAGTTTTTCGGTAATATATCTCTGATCTGAGACCACCAGATGAAATCCCAGGCTACAAGGATCATTTTGGTACCAACCTTGTCGTGGTTCCTTAGAGGGAAAAAATGCTCGTCGGAGACTGTTTATCGTATTTTTCGACCATATACAGTGGAGTCCGTAAAAATTAAGACTGGATTTGAAATGTATGAGTCGAGAGCTTTCCGATGACATATCATTTGCTAAGTTTCATCGTCGTTGCGATTTTCCAGTGACCGATGGTGGCTAAGGTTTCTATATAAAGAAGATGAAGATGACATGACTTTTTGTTACAGTTTACTGAATTATTTGAAGTTTAATAAATTATATTGACATTTATTGAATTGTATTAAAACTTACTGATACTTGTATTGAAGTTTACTGAATTGTATTGATGTTTATTGAATTGCAGTAATTATTTATTTGTATTTATTTATATTCATTATACTGATTTCTAATGATTTTTATCCATTGTACTGATTTGTATTGATTTATACATATTCTATTCATTTCACTAATTGGTATTGATTTACATTAATTTTAATTCATTGTACTGATTTCTACTATTTTTTACTATTTTCTATTAGTGCTACTGATTTGTATTGATTCTATTGATTTGTATTGAATTTATGATTTTTATTAATTTTTATTCCTTTTATTTAGTTATATTGATTTCTACTAATTTCTATTGAATGTATGTAACCGGAAAAATTATATCTTTGTCATTGATTTGTATTTAATCGGCAGAAACGAATCGGTCACGTCTTTTGCTATGGGTGTTAAAATGACTATTATGACCAATTTTCAGAAAGCTCATTCAGATATTTATAGGAGTTATTAGAAATAACCTTCGTAACCCCCATCTCGATGCCTAAAAATACAGTTGAAGCTTCTAAAATGAATTATAAAGTTTTATTCTATTTTTTCTAGTCTGTTCTTGAACTTGTTTTTGCTTTACTAAATGCTATTGATTTTTAATGATAACTATTCTTATTGAAATTTGTTTACTAATTGTTATTGAAACCTTTTGAAATTTAGCAAATTGTCACATTCATCTTTTTCAACACTATGAAACCCTAGCCGCACGCTCACTGAACCGCCGCCTGACTAAAAAGCACGAAATTGACTAAGCCATATCAAATCTGAAAGAGCTTGACAAGATGAATCGTTTGACATCGGAATTGTAGTCATACAGTCGTCAGAAGGCAGAGAAAAATGCATCAGAAAATTCCGCGGATATGGAGATTCACCGTTGATCGTACTTTGACCGGTGCGTGCAGCAACTATTGGAACCCGTCAGTGGCAATCTTGACAACAGATTGGATTCAGTTGGAAGTCATTTATCTGTCGGTGCGGTGTGTGCCAGTGGTGGTCGCCAGAGACGGCGATGTCGGCGGTTTGAAGGAGCTGTCGGAAAAATTGTAAAGTGGTAGTCCAAATTTTTATTTTTTTTCTTTTTTTTATAAAATTAAATTATTTTTATTAGGTAAGGGAAGTTTTAAGATTTTTTTTTCCAATTGTGCTATTTTACTAATTTTGAAACTTTTGTGCTATTTTTCTATTAAATAAATAATATTTGTGCCAATTTCCTAATTGTCCCTATAAATTACCAAGTATTGGGTAAATTTTTAAATGGAACAAAATAATTGCCTGAAATCTTAATCAATTTTCAATTTCATCAACTCTATGTAGGAGTATTTTTTATTAATTAGTAGTTGATTTACTTATAAAATACATAATTTTATTAGTTTTGATTGTTGTCTTTCAAATGCACCTAGATAAATTTCCAAGACCTGACAATTTAAACCTAACTTTTTTTTTTTCTAAAATTTTAGAATGTCATTGGTGATAATATTTTTCATGCATATGGTACTTTTTACATTGGTTTGTATAATACTATTGTAGTATTCATTCTGAAATTTGCTAACCTGTTTTTATGAATGACTTTACTATAATGGCGTCCTCCTTTTTCTTCTTTGCTCCATTGCTATTACTTTGAACATCAACTAGGATCAAAAATATATTTTTATTGATACTGATACTTTACTGATCAGTTATCGGAGAGTTAAGTTTGACACGGATCAAGTAAATTAGTCAAAAAAATCCAAGATTTCATTTTTATTTTTCAAGGCTTAAGATGGTTAGTAACGGCTTTGGAAGCATATTTAGAATCTTTGCTACAAAAGTTTTTATTTGGTAATGCCCACTTGCATATTTTGTCGCCAAATTTGAAAGTTTAATTTGGAGATTGGAAAATTACCAACAAGTCCCGCTATTATTGTTGGAACTTGAGGAAAAAGGTATCTTGAGGGACTATTTGAGTAGATTTCTAACATTTGGACATATATCATGAGAGTGATATGGTAGGGCATGAATGTACTTGTTTTGGATTGTTTAAGGACACTAGATCACTTGTAAAAATAAGATGCCAATAACATAGCATACATTTTGATTTTCCTGTTGCTCGTTAGGATTTCTGGTGGGTTAATTCTTTATCATGTGTCACTGTTGATGTTTATAATTTCAATGAATCATCGATATAAAGTCATGCAAATGGTAGCGTCAGTATAAAGGATTGAGATTAGGGAACCCTAGTTTTTTTATCTGACGGTATATATACTGGTATATATGTTTCATATATACTGACATATGCAGTCTTTCTTGTGTATATATGGCAATATATATACCAATATCTATGATTCATATACACTTATATAGATGATTTTTATTTCTGCATGTATAGCAGTATATATAAAGTATTTATACCACTGTATATGAGTTATATTCACCGATTATATATATATAACAGTATATATACTAGTATATTTGATTCATATATATTCATAAATATGATCAATATTGCAGTATATATGATTCATATATACTGGTTTATAGTTCACTTATGTCAATATATATAAATCATATATCTATAAAAAAAGAACATATATATCAATATATATTAATCATATATACCGGTATATATACTGTAATGAAGTTCATACATATCAATACATATAATACTATATAAACTGCAATAAAGATTATATATACTGATATATATGACTTACATAATTGGTTGATGTAGTTTTTTTTTATTTGAATAAAGAATCTGGTTAGGATAGAAAATTTCATTTTTTTAGGAATGAATGTTTGTGAGAGAAACAATCTCTTTTTTTAGAGACTATGTTTTCTTTTTTATTATTTTTTGTTTAATATAAATTGTTATTATTTAGGGATAATTATTTATAGGTCCCTAAAGTTTTACGTAATATACTCTTGGGTCCTTCTATTTTGAAAATTGTATTAATAGGTCCTTATGGTTTTAAAAATTGTACTATTAGGTCATTCCGTCTAAAAACGCCGTTAGTCAATTGAAAAAGTCAAATGATTTCGATTAATTTTTTAAAAAATGACAAGACTACACTCCCTTATATAAGTAATGAAGCCAGATATAAACAGAAAAGGTTTAGGTTTTCCCTTCTTCTCCAACTCTTTTTCTTCTCTCTTCCTCCTCTCTTGTGTTCTCTCTACCTTCTCTGCTCAGCCTCTCTTGTCTTCTCCTTTTCTTTTTCTTCTCTCTTAATTCTCATCTCCTCTATCCTTCTTCCTCTTTCAATTTTTGATCCCCTCTTCTTTTCTTTTCCTTCTTTCTGATCTCTTCTCTTCCATTAAAATCAATTGAAATAAAGAGAAGTTTCAATGTTTACAAGCAATGGGGAGAAAGATATGTAGAAGTGCAATAATGATGGTGATAATCACATATTCTTGGGTTAGATTTAATTTATTTTATTTTGTGTAAATTGTAAAAAAATGTAAATTGATGTATTTTTCGTTGAAAGATCTTATTCTTCACCCTAAAAAATGTATTCTTTTTTTTTTCATTTAATTGTTAAAAATCTGAAGCAAAAAACATTATAACAATGTTGAGTGGGCAGCTTTTTGTATGAGAATTCAATTTTCCTTTTTTTCATTAATATCATGAATTAATTTGTTTTGTTTCTCTTGTTTCTCTGTAATCTTTCATCAATTAATTTTTTAGCCATTTCTATACTTATTAAATATTATTAAATATGTGCTCCATCTTCCAAAACATTCATTCCACTTCTCAAAGCATAATTATTAAATCTATGATTCATCTTCCAAAACATTCATTCCATCTCTCAAAGCATAATTTTGATTGTTGTCATCAAGTTTTTTAATACTCTAATAATGCTACTCTAACATATTTTACCGCACAATATCATGAATTCATTTAGTGCAGAATTTGTCAATATTAATGCAAATTTTGATGAGTTTTTTTTAATGCAGAATATGTCAATTTGCTGCATAATTTGATGAGTTTTAGTATAGAATTTGTCAAATTTAAAAAGGACATGATAGTATATTAATGTAAAATTTAAGGACCTGAAATAAATATAATACAAAGGGTAATAATGTCATTTTATGTCAAGATAACAATCACTTAACGTCCATTCTGAACGGAAGGACCTAATAGTATAATTTTTAAAACCACAATAACCTAGTAATACAATTCCAAAATAGAAGGATTCTAAAATATATTATGCAAAACCTTAGTTACCTATAAATAATTATCCCTATTATTTATTACTAAGGGTAATATTGAATTATTTTGAAAATATATGCTTTTTTTATTTTAAAAAATAGATATTATTTTCTTGAATTATAATTAAATATGTGTTAACCCTATTTCAAAAACATTCCTTGGAAGCTAAAGTCTGTACCTAAATAACGGAGATTGGCCAAAATAGGTGGCCTAAAGTCTTGTTTGGAGACATATAAACAACAATTCCATTTGCATTTTTACGTGTAAGAATCATTTTCTCATGCCTTGAAATTTTCAAATACCCCATCCCCGTAAGCTATCCATCCACTCCTTTTTTTTTCCACTTATAAATTACTTAAAATTACAACTGTGAAATATTTAATACAATGATCTTCCATCTTTAAAAAAAAATGGTGAAAATATTTTGGGAGAGATAAAAAAGAGACAGTTGTTAAAGCTCAAAGGGATTGACTGCATACGTATGTACGAGGAAGTTGTCCTATTTATAGATATTTTGACGAATTTTAGGTTTACATTCATAGTGCTTAGTTTAAGATTAGGGCTGCCTTACGTAACAGTTTTTAGTTTTTATTGGTCAAGAGTTAAAAAGATTATTTTTTTATAACATTTGGCAAAATAGTTTTTATGATGATTTTTAATTGTTAAAATAATTTTTTATCAAAATTTAATTTCTGTAATTTTTTAACTTTTAACATTTTAACAGTTAATAAAAACAATTAACAACTATTCAAACAACTACACCAATTTTATTGAATATGCCCTACATGTAAGAATCTATTGTGTGATCTTAGGCGTAAAATATATAATTTACAAGGCTAACAAGAACTACATCATTTAAATAATTTAAAATGATTTCTTTTTATAGAGTGAGATTATAGCCTAGTTAGTTTATATTTATATGGAAATAATTATGATTCTGCTAATGAACATTCTAAAATTTTTTAATATGACTTGTTTTAAATATATTATTTTAATTTTATTGAATCATAATCATAATTAGAATATGAAGAGTGATCAAATTTGAGCCTCACCTAATTTTAAATTTCTCAATTAAATTGCTCAGGAATTTTAATGTAAACAAGGTGAGCTATTATATTGATTTATCTTCTATTAAAATGAAGATTTTAAATCCAATCCAAAGGAAACAAGAATGCGGAAGAATATATAGACTGGAAAAGAAAAGAAAAACAATTTTTTTTAGTATCATAATTACTCAGAAGAAAAGAAGTTTGACTGTCACATTTTAGTAGGACCAGCTGAAGTTTAATAGAAATGAGAAAGATTTGAGAGTCGTATTGCCATGAGAAATGTTGAGAGAGCTTGTGCGACAAAAATTTATCTCTAAAAATTTATATAATAGGTTGGCAATGCTATTAGAAAAGCTTATTTAAATTGGATTGGAATTTAACTAAATTTGTTGGACCATCTACAAAATAGAATCGTAAAAACATAAACAACTAAAATGAAATAAATATAAAAATATAATAAAAATTCAAATAGTAATTTGCAGTTTTCTTTAAATTAATGCTATTCTTTTTTCATATTTTCATTAGTAATCTTTAAAAATTTAAATCCCAAAATAGTTAATTTTGTTATTTCAAATATTTATAAACTTAATTATATTTTAAATGTTCTAATAATTTAAATATTTTAATCAATTAAATTAGAATTTCGATCGAGATTTTATACTGTAAAGTCATAAGATTTTAATGATAAAAAATTACTAAAAATGTATTAAAAGTAGATTTTATGTCAATTTAAATTGGTGTATCTACGTAAAATCGTAAAATAGATATAGTAAACAACAGCTTACTCGACAAGGCAAGAGGAAGTATGAAAAGTGAAAAATGAATGTGTGTAAAATAAAAAGAAATGCTAATATTATTGTTCAGAAAATTTTAGAAAATTGATGTTTACAAAAAAGATAGTGATAAAGTGTTCTAAAGCGGTGGTTCAGTTAATTAGTCTTAAAAAAAGTTTTAGAATCATTTGATTTTGAGACACTAATTTTAATTTTTCAAAAATTAATTCATTTTTTAATTTTTAAAAGTACTGGTTAAATATTTTAGAGATTTTGGGTACGATAATTTAAATTTCACTTAAATAACCGTCCGACAAAAACCGACCTCTTAAGTTTATTTAATTTCAAAAATTTAAGTTAAATTTTATTTTAAGAAAAAGTTGTTGCGTAATTAATCTAACGATATTCCTAATTGACGATTTTGAGCATTTATGAAAAATAATTTCAAACATTGAAAGTGATATTGCAGAAATTAAATTTGCGGAAATATAAATAATTTATTTCTAAATTTAATTATTCTTTCTTTTTAGAAAAAAATACTTAAAATTACACTTAGAGCATTCATGCAAAAATTACAGAAAAGTCACTTAAGTTTGGCAAAATTACAAAATAGGTCCCTATAATTTTGATGCTAAATAGCCCTAAAATATGTTAACACTATAAAACAATCCATTGAATAAATAAATTTAACAAAACAGCCCCTAATAATGTAAAATTACTTAGAAGTCCGTAAACATGCAAAATTACAGAGAGGTCCTTAGAAAAATGAAAAATTACTAAGTTAGCCTCCTAAACATGTGAAATTACCAAAACCACATCCAGAACATGTAATCAAAGCAAAAAAGTCCCTACAACTTTGGACAATTGCCAAACCCATAAATTCCCAACTTACAAAAAACCCTAATTTTCTCCACTCTCTCAGAATCCCTAAATTACAAGCCCTAAAGTTCCCAATTCACCGAAACAAAAATCCTAAATTGAGAATGGGAGCTTACCGATTTTCAATTTCTCCGACCTCTCTTTAGAAGCTCCTCAATTTTGAATTTCAAAAGCCCTCCCCTCTCGATTCTGCCTTCTTCTTCTTCTTTTTTTAGGCAGAGACAGTCTGCCTATCTCTTCTTCGTCCTCCGTCTTTTGTTCCATCGCGTGCCTCCCCCATCTTTGCCTTAGTCACACCAGACAAGGGCCTCAGGTGCTGCAGGTTAACTCCTCAATGCCCGCTTCTTGTCTCATCTTCCTTCCTTCTTCTGTTTCTTCTATTGGCTCCTGCTTGCTTTTCAGGTCTTTCAATCGTCACCTCTGTGACTGTCGAAGATCTCCTCTTGATTTCCCTCTCTCCTCATTTCTCTCTCTGTCTCTTTCTTACTTCCATTTTCTATTTCATTCTGCTTTTCTGTTTTGTTTTCAAACATTCTTCATTTTTCCTCTCACCTTCGTCTTTCAATCTATTTTGTCTTAATTTGTTTTCCTTCTCCTATGTTTCACTTGTTTTGATCCACGTTTTGCTGCCTTCTTTTTTCATTTAAACAAAATAGCGCAGTTTAATACCAATGCCCTATGCTTTGCTTCTGTTTCATTTGAGAAGCAGACTGGCTTGAAGCGAACCGATTTGGTTTGATTCACGCCCTAATCTCTCTCTTTTTTCTTTCTCTTTTCTCATTTTTCTACTTTTCTTTTCTTATTAATTCTTTTCCTTTTTTCTTCTTTTTTTATTTTTCACTTCTTCTTTTTTTATTTTTATTTTTTTCTTTCTTTTTTTTAATAAATCAAAATACAAATAAAAAAATAAAATTAATATTAACTAAATAAAATAAAATAAAATAAAATAAAAACATTTAATTAAATTAAAATTAAAATTAATTGAAAAACATTTAATGAAACTCTTAACGCAGATTGGAAACTTAAAAATGGAAGGGGGAACTTGGAATTAAATGTCGTATCCTTCCTCTCTGTACAGGAATTTCAAGTTTCTTAACCAAACATACTAAAACTGAAATAAAATTGCATGTGTAGTGTCACTGCCACACAATTTGATGGATTGGCTCTCATCTCATCACAATACAACCAACGTTGCCCATTGCATTGCGGACCACCATAAATCTCAACACTCTCTCTCTTTCTCTTTGCTGGCCACGTCGTAATTTCTCTCCTATTTTCTTCTTGTACAGTCACTCCATCCTCTTCTCCTCGGAACTTGAACCAGATAGATATTTCCGGACACGTGGTTTTTTCAGAGAAATGCCATCAAATTTATGTTTTCTTTGGTCCCTCCCTCCGTCGTCCCGTCCATGTTATTAATAAAAAACCCAAACCGGACTAATTGTTCAAACAAATTTTAGTTATTTAAAAAAATTAAGACTTATAATAGTAAATATAAATCTTAATTTTTAATAATATATATATATATATATATATATATATATATATATATATAAATCGTAATTATCAAGTTTATGTTTAACCAAGTATTAATGAAGTTGGTCAGACGAAGAAGCTCTAAAATCATCCACGCTTTGTTAATTAGCATTTTTGGATGAAATTTTAAAAATATAAAAATATAATTATTTAGCAACTCGCAATAATATCCATACATAACACATATTTTTCTTTAATACAACCAAAATACAGAATTGATAAGAAAAAAAAAAAAAACACTAACAAATTTTTAAACTAAAATTTAAGAGTAAAAAATTACAAACTAATTATTTAATTTAAATATTGAATTAATTATGGTAGAACTCATGATAAAATTTAAAAATAAAAAAAAAAACTGATTAAATAAGTATAAAAAATTACAAAAATTGTGCCTTTGTGGGCGTGTTAAAGTATGAAAGAGTAAGATAAAATATAAAAATTAAAACCTAGGCATCTGTTTTATAGTAACAAGCTTCTAAAATTAAGTAAAAAAAAGGCTTAACTATATTTTATGCTACTATAAAACAAAGAAAACGGGTTTTTCTAAAGAGAAGTAGGATCATCTTAATTGGGTTAAAAAATTTTATAATTTAATTGATACATGGCCTTCCCACTAGTTGACGGTAAGCAATTCTAATTATTTGGTTAATTTAATTCACCTCAAACAGACACATATAAAAATTAGAAGTTTTCTTCTCTTTTATCCTATCACTAATCTGTCAAGGTATTTCATGAAATCCAATCCTAATTGTTCTAAAGACTTAGACTCCAAATTACAACTAATTTCTATTTTAGTTTGTAGGAGTGTAAGTTTTCAAACTCTAACCCAAATATAGAATCAAAATTAACTAAGAAAATTAGAATTTCAAACATCAAATAATACGACTAGCTAGCTAGCACAAGAATCTCCTAATTTGGAGATAAACACTAGCTAGCACAATCAAATCTAAACTGAATCAAGCATAACTATGCTTATGAAATTTTGTGATTACTATATAAAAACATAAACAAGATAGACGAACCACAATTTTGTTGTTGGATTGTGTGGTCCAAGTGTGTTAATGGTATAGTATAACGGTCTGTTTTGACAAATCTTTAAAAGTTATAAAATGTTATGTCACTAATCATTATAAAAAAGAGTGTTTAGCATTTTAATTAATCAAATTATTAATCATTACATTAACCACTATTGTCGAACATGTTTTAATGTGCTTTTGGTGCATCTGTACCTCAATTATTTTTCAAATCTTCTTATAATTTATGGGAGAATTACTAGAAAAATTAAAGGTCAAAATGTGAATTTAATACTTAAAACACAAGCAATAAACAAAATGTTACAAAATTTAAAATAAGACAGGGAAGAAATTAAATTATAAACGTAATTTAATTTATTATGTTACAAAATAACAACTAATAGATCTATATGATATAAAAATTTATATGTCATATCCTAACTATCAATTGATATAGTGGATGAGATATTGTACTGTCATCAATATTTAGAGTTTGAAATGTTTGGAGTTTGAATTAAAACGAAGTGAATGAAAAAGTTGAGTTAAAAAAATAATTTATATAATATGCATCTGCAGTACTTGAATTCAAATTTTTCGTCTGCCCAATAACAAATAATCAATATATGAAATTTTAGTATGTATTTATAATTTCATTTTATTTTGAAAATATGGTGAAATATTAACTTATTTTGGTTTAAAATTTGATATCTGAGTTAATAGTAGTGCTAAGTTCGCCACTTCATGAACATCCGTAACAGTATTATTGAAAATGAAATTGTTCCTTGCCTTCCACAATTGCCAAAGAATACAGACAGACATGCTCCTATCTTCTTGCAACAGATTCCTCTGCTTAGCCAACTGGATAAACTTCTAAAGGAGCTGTGGAAAGGCTCCTGTAACTACATTAACTCTAAGACCCAAAAGAGATAGGAAGCAGACCATGGTGCCCTTCATCATGGCACATAAATTACTCACATTTCATCATCTTCTAGCCAAATTAGTGCCCACAGCCATCCCCTTCTTGCGAAATCTCCAAATAAAAAATCGCAATTTCCTTGTAACCTTCAACATCCAAATCTCCTTCCATTGAAAATTTGAACATTGGGAATAGCAACACCTTCATCATTATACAGCAATTTAAACCTCCCAATAACATGATCGCACCGAATAAACACCAGACTTCGTATGGCTCCAAATAAGTTTTTCATGACGATACTGGCGCAAAATCGGTATGCTTGAAATAGCTTCAATTTCAGACCGAGTAAAATTGCGCTGTAATAGCTCCATATCCAATCTATATCTTTCCCAATCAATGAGTTGAGAAACCCAATGAATATTCATTTCCCTGTTACTCTTCGTCTCCGCCACATAAGGGGGTTTCTTAGGAATCCAAGCATAATTGAAACAATCAACATATCTTCCAATTCGAATATGCCATCGGAGACCACATTTCAACACTCCTCTTCCAAACCCCCAAGAAGAACTAGGAGGAGCTGTAGCAGACATAAAATCAGAATTAGGAAAATCTTTACCTTTCAAAAGCATGGCTAACAATGAATTTGGATGGTTAAGAATAACAATGCTTTGTTCATCACTTCCCAATCCCTAAACCCAAGCCCTCCATCTTTCTTATGTTGACGGCATTTTTCATTTAATTTTGGCAATATCATGTATCAAGGTGTAACAAATTTTGAAAAACACAATTTTTTATGAGCAAAACTGTAAGAAATTTTATAATATAAATACTCAGCATTTTATCTTTTACAAATAATTCTATGACGTCATTTTTTTCAAATAATTATAAGTTCAATAAATTATGAAATATCTGCATTTCATCAAATTTTTTAGTTATTAATTATTGTTTCTATATTATATCATATATTGTATTATAAATCCAATCTCATTTATAGAAATAATACAATAAAATTTTTGACTGGACAATTAAAACCAGTTAGTGAATGACACGTGTGATGCTATGTCCGGTTGTCTCTATCCGTTGACCCCAATCCTCAACTTCTAAAGACTGAATTTTGACAGTTCAGCAAGGGCATGTAACACATCACACACCAACCCCACAAAAGCTTCAGAATTCGTGGCCATGAAAGCCATGGAGATTCTCAACGCATACAATTATAAATAAATAACCTTCTTCTTCCTTACTCTTCTTCAACTCATTCTCTCTACTCTACCCTTTTTAATGATAGATTATGGATCGTTATCAGATATTGAAAGATATTGGTTCTGGCAATTTTGGCGTTGCTAAGCTTGTTAAAGATACCTGGACTGGTGAACTCTATGCTGTTAAGTATATTGAGAGAGGCCAAAAGGTTTTTTTGCTTTCTTTCTTCTTCTTGGCTCACTTTGGAATTTGAGATACAAGATCTTATCTGGGTTTCATTTCTTTTTTTTCAAATGTTAATTTTGATTGTAAACCCAATAAAATTTTCATACCATTTTTAAGATATTGGGTTTTTGGGTTTTCCAGATTGATGAGCATGTGCAGAGAGAAATCATGAATCATAGGTCATTGAAGCATCCCAATATAATTAGATTCAAAGAGGTAATTATTAATTATGGGTTTTCTGAATTCCCTCTTCATGAATATATTTGATGTATAGCAATACTTTTACCTTGAAAGCAAAAACACTTGGAATATAAATCTTTGTTCATTTTTCTACCAAATATCCTTCTTCATGATTAACTGCTATAAAAATAATTGTTTCTCAAATTTATATGAAGATAGTCTTCGCTGTGATTTATTTATCCCCTGCTTTGCCAGATACAAAATTGGTATTCAGTTTAATGTGAAACCAAGGTGGGTTTATTGTTAGTTTCCCAAAAATTATATATATATAATAAAGGGAAACAGATTAGAGAATTGGTTATAAGGTTGAAGATGATTCAATTTTGAGTAGAAAACCAGGAAATGAAAATTGAATTTACTGTGTAGGTATTTCTGACACCAACTCATTTAGCCATAGTGATGGAGTATGCAGCTGGGGGAGAACTTTTTGAAAGAATATGCAATGCTGGCAGATTCAGTGAAGATGAGGTCTTTATATTTAAATTAAACAATCTTCAATTATTTCTTGCTGTTGCTTATATTTTATTCTGATATTACTTAATTTCTTCTGGAAATAATATGTCAGGCAAGATATTTTTTTCAACAATTAATATCAGGAGTTAGCTATTGCCATTCTATGGTAACTATTCCCTCTATCTCATTTGGTAATTGGATTCTTAGTATCAATGGTTATTTTGTCACTAATTTGGTTACTGCAGCAAATTTGCCAC
This sequence comes from Croton setiger, assembly GCA_948099555.1. NCBI lineage: Eukaryota > Viridiplantae > Streptophyta > Magnoliopsida > Malpighiales > Euphorbiaceae > Croton > Croton setiger. The sequence continues at coordinate 4,212 of CANUEY010014340.1, read as the reverse complement.
AGAGATCTTAAGTTAGAAAATACCCTTCTGGATGGAAGCTCCGCTCCGCGTCTTAAGATATGTGACTTTGGTTATTCAAAGGCAATGAACTTAGCAACTCTTTGTTCTTTTTTTAATTTTATCTGGATGAAATTTAAATGTGTAAAACTAAATTACTGAATTTGTTTTGTTAGTCTTCTGTATTGCATTCTCAACCTAAGTCTACAGTGGGAACACCAGCTTATATTGCCCCAGAAGTCTTATCAAGAAAAGAATATGATGGGAAGGTATTGAATTGATTGCTTGAATCTTTACACTATTTCATTAGAGACAGTCATCTAAAGCATAAATCTTAAATTTGGTAATGATAAATATACAGATAGCAGATGTTTGGTCTTGTGGGGTTACTTTGTATGTGATGTTAGTTGGTGCTTATCCATTTGAAGACCCTGAAGATCCACGAAACTTCAAAAAAACTATTCAGGTCTATTATTGCCTTAATCATACTTTGCTGGTGGTTCTTAAGCCGCTTTTTAGCACTTTTTAACTTAAAAACCAGTCATTTACATATTTGTCTGATTTTTTTTTTTCTTTTGAGTTGTTCTTATAAGAGTAGCGAAATTCTGCTTTTGAATAAGTGCGTTTTTAAGCCAAAAGCGGAAAAATACCAAAAATGCCAAACAACCTACCCATTATTTGTTAACTATCCTTTTCTTTATATGCCTTAACATATTCAATTATTGGTGAAATTGCAGAGGATACTGAGTGTCCACTATTCTATCCCAGATTATGTTAGAGTTTCAACAGAATGTAAACATCTTCTGTCTAGGATTTTTGTAGCTAACCCAGAAAAGGTAATAATCCCAAAAGATTTTCTGCCTTAATTAAAAATGAATTATTATTCTTCTAAATGCTAAAATCTGTTCAAATTGTAGAGAATTACTATACCAGAAATTAAAAAGCATCCTTGGTTCCTGAAGAGCTTGCCTACAGAATTCATGGAAGATGAGGAAGGTAATAACTTGCAAAACAACAATAAAGGTGAAGAATCTCAAAGCATTGAAGAAATAATAAGTATAGTTCAAGAAGCAAGAAAAGGTGCAGAGGGTCCAAAAATTGGACATTTAATTGGAGGAAGTATGGATCTTGATGATATAGATGACGCTGACATAGATGATTTAGAGACAAGTGGTGATTTTGTTTGTGCTCTCTGAGTGTAACTGAAAATGGCACTTTATACATAAATATATGCCATTGTTTTTAATTTTAATGTATATTGGGTTCATTTTCTTTAGCCATAGAAGTTGCTGTGTTTTGGGGCTTATGTATAAAGACAATTGACATTGTGCTTTTCTTTTTCTTTTTCCAGAAGAGGCCACATTGTAGAAATAATAAGTAATACTTTTTCCCTTAAAAATTAAAATAAAAATCAACTTGGCTTCATATTTCCACTTTGTGCGTTCTTATATGGGAATAACACAACATACATATTGCATATATATTACCATAATTTGTAAATGGAATTCCACTAAGAGTTTTGTGTGCTTAAATTTACTCAAAGTCTTTAACTAAGCTAAAACAAGCACGTAAATCATATAATAAGAAGTGATATTTTTGTAGATTGCATAATAAGGATAGCTTGTCCTTTAGAAAATATACGTCAAATCGATGTCTAAATTTAATTTTGCCATAAACAAGAAAAAAACAATTGAATTGTACCAATCAGCTTACAAAAGAATAAAAGATGATAAATATTTTTTAAAAACAAATTCTCTCACAGCAGCTGCTTTATTAGAGAAGCACATATTTTGTTGTGTATAAATCCCATATGATAAGGACATAAAGAGAATGGTGATTAAATTAATTGGCATTATATACTTCAATTTCAATTACTTACTTTGATAGTTTAGTCCAATTTTTAAAACATATCTTTTGTGGAATGAATGAAACTGTACATGAGAATAATGTTAGGCATTGGCTATTGGAATGGTATGACATGATATTCAGGACACTGTTATTCATATTGGTTAACTCCACATGTATATGAAGCTGAGTCCAATTTTATTATGTACTATTTTCTACTCCCTCCATCTTCTTTATATCGGAAAAAACTTTCTAAAACGGATGTATTATTTAATATAGAAAAAATAAAAAAAATTTAAATTATAAAAGTATTGAGAAGAGAAATAAATAAAATAATAAAAAAATTGACTTTTCATTAAAATAAAAAAAATGTCAGTGATAATTGTATGCAATTTTAATTATACAAGCAAATATTATAAAAATTGTGCACATTTCAATATAGTACAATTTTAAAAATGCTAATAATTTCTACTATTGTGATGGAACTCTTTAATTGACAGTTAAATAGAATTTTTTTTTTCTTAATTTACGTGAATTTTTTTTTCTTATAAATGATACAGGTACTAATATTTGTAAAATTAATGATTTCTAAACATAAGTTGATGTTGATATGTTTATTTAATGAAATTGCTTTTATTTTTTTATGTAAAAAAAACTTATTAAATAAAAGATGTGATGGCATTTAACTTTAATTGAATTATAGAAGTTTCAATGATTTAAAAAAAAAATCAATGAAAGTGATATATAATTTTTTTTATAAAAAATCTTTCCCAAACAAAAATCTAGCCACAAAATATATAGGACCCGTAGGTCTTTCTATATCATATAGACCCATATTAAATTCTCTTTGTGGACACCATAGGTTTCATCTGGTGAAATTTGCAAACAATGGCTATGATAATTACAAACGCCTGTAATTAAGTCATATGGAAATGCATTTATGCAATATACATTTCATAACATTATCTCTCATATAAACATGTGATCGGGTTTCAGTACCGGTTATAGCAGCATATAGATATTCAATATCAGATCAAATAACTCAACTAGTTGGATTTTAGTACTGACTCAGAAACCACAAACAATACAATTTATATATCAAATATCTCTAGTTGACTGGGCTTCATTAGCAGTTCAAACAGTTTAATAAAACTATAACATCTCATTTTCATATATCACAGTTGACCGGGCTTTATTACCGGTCCAAACAATTCAATAGAGCATATTTAGCAATATCACATAGATCTCTACACATATAAGTAAGTGAGTTTAACACTTACCTCTCTGCAGTGAACTCGGTTGGGCCTCGGATTGCTTAACCCGTGCCGCTCGCGAACTCGATGCTCCTATAATGCATAACACAGTAATAATATTCAACAAATCAAATCAGGAATCCATATATGTTATGATGCATGCTTTAATATTTAATTCTCTGATTTAATTGAGTTTTAAATTCAACCCGTATAATTCTCTATGATTTTAAAACTCAATCCATAAAAATCTCTATTTTAAAATCATTTAATAACATACTAAAAATAATTAACAATTTCTATTTATCATATAATAATTATAATTAATCATAATTATAATTACTAAAACCATTTATAACCTTTAAATAAACTCTTAATAATTTAAAATCAATTCATAAATAAAAATCTCTAATAAAACATTTAGTCTCTAATTTTCAGGCTTAAAACGACCTTCAAATTAATTTCTAACGTCAAAAACGGATTTAGGACGTCGAAATTAGGTTGGAAGGGTCAAAATATAATTTATAAAAGTCTCTGGGTCAAAATATAAATATTTAAAAGTTCAGGGACCAATCTGTAATTAAAAATAATTGCAAAATTGCCCTAAAGGGCTAAAATGCACACGAAAATAAAGTTCAGGGGCAAAAACAGAATTTATACCAAAATCAGGTGCTGGACGCGTGTTTTTCCTCAAAACGCGGCGTCTGGCGTCGTTTTGGAGACGCGCCTCTGAAGGGTCAAAACGGCTCCCTCCTTTGCCGTTTTGATCTTCTTCTACCTTTTCCCTTCTAATTTTCCAGCCAAAACCCTAGTTCTCCACCCAACTTCCAGGCGACCGTATCTCCTTTTCCGGTGGCTTTCTGGCAATCTACGACCACCATTCTCTTCCTCTACACACGCTCTAGCTAACCATTGAAGTCAAATTCCCAGAAACCCTCTAGATTAAAAGATACAAGTCCTCGAAGTTGGCTACTCACTCTAGTTGTTAACATAAATTAGTTTATATATAAACTGTTTATTGTGGGGTCATAGCCACTGCTTGGAAGTCACAACAATAATGAGGTCCCTATGTCTTTCATTTGAAATGTGGAAAACATGAAAACATACAAGCCTTGTTTCA
>CANUEY010014307.1:0-10083 GCA_948099555.1 Croton setiger | reverse complement strand
GATTATTTGATATATGTTATACCATGATATTGATACCGGTAATGCAATCCGGTTATATGGATATATGATTATGTGATATTATGATTTGGATTAAATGATATATATACGTTATATCATGATTTTGTTACCAGTGATGAAACTTGGTTATATGGTTATTACAAGTATATGAATATGTAAACATGACAATATGATATATATGAATTACAAGCATATGTTCACAGGATTAAATAAGGCGGTTGTGATTATCATTACCACTTGTACAAAATTTCACGAGTGTTGAAACTACGGTTTCTTCTATGAATTGACGAAAAAGTCGATTGGGCTAATATGGTATAGAAAGACCTGCGGGTCCTATACAATGCAGAATGATCATGGTATACTGCATATGAATATGAAAGATTGATCTGCGGATCCCTATATGATATGGACCGATGATGTTATTCCGGTCAAGACCGATGGTATAATTCCGGTCTTATATAATTGCTGGCCAGTATATGGTTACTATTATGCCGTGAAATTTCCGGGGTAACTCGTGGTCGATAAATCACAACCAATTATTAAGCAATGACATGTCATTATGCATTGGATATTATAGCTTGTTATATAAGACCTGATATTAAGCAATGTTGATATGTCCTTGATAAATTACCTTATTTGATAAATGATATTGCTTTGTTAGTACTTGTTGAGTATGCGACTCACACAAATCGCACCATGTGCTTTCAGGTATGCTGTTTGATATTGCTATATTATGAAACGATGAATATAATCTAGAATCATGTTATTTTGATAAGTTTTAATCAACCGAATTACATGTCTGGTTTATATGCTATGTTTACATTTGTATATGATCATGTGTTGACTAATATGGATATGTAAAGTAACACAAATATTATAATATATGTGATTATTTGGATAAGAGGAGTTCTAAGAGATAAATTCCTTTGTCAGGTTCTGTTTAATATTTTGCAATTATGTTTTATTGATTTGTTTATATTACATAGTTTGCACTTACTGAGTTCGTAACTCATTAAATTGCCTTTATATGATTCCAGGTTTTCTTTGGGGCAACTGACAGCTTCAGTTCCATCGTCTTTCCTCTGGGTCGGTCAGCCAAAGCTTAGGATCTCTCTCTCTTGCATTTCATAATTAGAATCATCCTATCACGTAGGTTTTTGTCATATGGTTTGTAACATGTTTAATAATGCCTATGATTAAACGAATATGTTATATAGTAAATAAAGTAGGACATGCCATATGCATGGTGGATGATATTGCATTACATGTAGAGTTGTTATATGTTTTGGTTATGTTTATAAGGCATATGTTCTGTTAATAAAGTTTTGGGATAAATAGGTTATTGGTTTGTAATTAAAGGATTGTAATACGTTATATTTGATATTTGGTTTATACTTTTGGTTATATGTATGTTAATGTTTGATTTGGACCTAGGTAAAAATGAGAATTTAAAATGTTAAAAAAAATGGCATGTTTTGTGATGTAAGTATATAAGTAGAGGTTTTTACAGAAATAGGGTCAAATTATTTCCAATAGTTCTTTTTTTTTTTCTTTCGATTTTTCATTTTAATTTTTTAACATAAAAATATAAATCATAAATTTATGTTTTGCACGAGGGGAAGTAACTTCTATTTCAAAAATTATTACATCAAAAAAGAAATTGTTTATGATTTTACAATTATTTTTACATTATTTGTTTACTTTTTATTCAATTTAAAATAAAATGAGTTAACCAAAATACTTTGTTATATCGACACATATACGGAGATGCGATAAAACGGAAACATAAATATAGAAACACACTATTTTAAAAATGTAAAAGATAGATACTGAAAAAATGTGTAAATATAAAAATATAGGGATCACATTACAAAAATAAAAATAATTATCATTTGAACATATAATAAATTTTGAAAAAAATATAACAATAAATATTATATAAGTTTTATGTTAAAATCAAAAACAAAGCTAGATTAATTATACTTTTAAAAAATTAAAAGTTAAAATTAATGAAAAATTTAAAAAAATATATATAGAAGGATGATAGAAATATATCATACATTACCCGAATAAAAACATTAATATTTAACTATATCCAAATAAAAGAAATAATGCCTTAATTCATAAGTCACATCCAAATAAAACAAATAATGACTTGTAAGTCATATCCTACAACCATAGAGTAAAATACATTCAAATGATGAAATAGATAAAAATGTAAGATTTTAAGTTTTCGTTAGATATGCAATTTTAAATTGGACAAAGGTGTTCAATTTGAACTTATTTACAAACTAGTATGTGGTTAAAGTGTGTCATTGAGTATCTGTATTTTATACGTATCCAACACGGGGACACTCTTATTTTGAAGTGTCCGTGCAACACGGCCAAAACACATAGACAGTGTTATATTAATGTAACTAGTATATATAGAGAATAAAAAAAAAATACATAAGTTACATAAAATAAAACTCGTAAGAAAATTAGTTTAAATGAATACTATATCTTTTGCCATATCAAGCTATAAAGTTTAGTTCCAGCTTAAATTCTTTACCAATGGGAAGTGATAATCCTGATAGTTCAATCATATGAAAATCTGAATTAACTTCATCATTCAACATTGTCCCTTTCAACCCTTTATGCACCTTCTTTACATAACCCTTTTCTAATCCAATAAATTTTACTTTATCAACAATCGATTTTTGGCTCAACCATTTAAAATTTTTGATGAAACAAAAAGAGTGTCTTCCCTTAATTTTCGACCATCAAATCTCATAAAACTCCATTTTTTTTTTCCGACCGCCGGTACTCCCATCTCCCTCTCCTTCTCATCATCCAAAAAGAGTTCCCCACTACTATTCCCACTTTTACTCGCAAACTACTAACAACTTAAATGATGTCTTTTTAGCTTCCTTTGTGGTTAATGCCTCACCTTGCATAGCCAAAATTGTACCTTCTTTTATATGCACATTAATATGATCATATGGTGCATTGATCATAGCATATCTTCCAGAGCATATACTAATTGAATTCAAGTAATTAAATAGAGTAAACCAATTTCCTTTTAGAAAATAAGCTTTGATTGAAGTTGTTCCAAATGTTACCACCGGTGAAACCAATATACTTTTTTTAATGAGAAATTGTGTATTAATTTCATAAGTATTGATATCTTCCGGGAATGAAAAAAACAAAGGTCTTAACATAGGTGTACTTTTGGAGTGTGCCTCATACGTTAATGTGTACCAATATGGAAGTAATTGATACCGAAGCCCTAAAACCTTCCTTGCTGTTGTAGCCACTGAATCCCATTGATGAAGATCTTGACCAATTGTGTTGTTGTTTGAGTGATCTCTTGCTCCAACTTGCATTTAGAAATCATCCAAAGAAAACTAAATCATTAATTCAAATATAACATCTAAATTTCATTTACAATAGCAATGTTCTTATGTATAAGAACATGAATTTTAAACGTTGGAGATATCTGCAATAATTGCATACAAAACACAACCTAAGAATTATAGTAACATTCTTCCATTGTGTGTTGTATGCAATTACTGTAAATATCTCTAACAGTTAGAAATTTGTATTCTTATATCAACTCATTTCTAAAATCTTAGTTAAAAATATAAGTTGAAATTTTTCATAGTAGCATTTAGGTGTTTGAGTACACAATAGTTATTGTAGCGGTTAAAAAAATAATTTAAAAGATTAAAAGTTAATAGAGTTAACTTTTATAAAATACTATTTAAATAATTTTGACCCCTAAATTTTGATTTTTTTTTTCAAATCACAAGTTTGGTTGTTTGTGCTGAGACCCTAGATAATTTCCAATGAGTCTTAATTTGTAGAATTTGACTACCTATCATTAATTAGATATAAAATAATTTGGACCGTTAAATTTGAAGTTATACAAATTATATAATATAGAGTCAAAATTCTATAAACTGCGATTCACTTGAATTAATGTCGGATTTTTAAAAAAAAAAAAAATTCATTACGTGAGGAGGGTAGTTGATTGGATGAAACGTGAAATCTTTGTATGCATCCAAATAATGGATATTTGACCATAATAGCTTCAAGAGGTATTTTATACCTACCAACCACTCTCTTCAGCTCTCATATGTTCTTAATCCCGTTTAAACACAAAAAATTATTAGTTCATTACATTAAGGTCTTTTTGAATTTATATATACAACATGCTAAAACAATCATGTGTAAAAAGAAAACAATACCTATAAAAAGAGGTGAAATATTTTATACCAAAAGAGCCCCTACCTAATTTTGTTATTTACCAAAATAGTTTTTAAAAGATGATTTTGATTGATTGGTTGACAATAATAACATTATCCTATTTTAACTTAGAATTTTGTTTTAAAAAATTTCATTTTTTGTCATATTTTATTAAATATTATCTCTATTTCTTTTATAAAATTTAATCAAATTCTATTATGTCAAATAAAATAAAATTTACAACTCATTATTCTTTACACAATTAATATAAATCAATCACTTTTGAATGCAACAAAAAATTATATAAAGAATTAAAATTGAAATTTAATAACTTGATTAAATAGTTTAAATTTTTCTAAAATAAAAAAACTAAGAAATTTTAATAAAATTATAAACTAATTCAATAAAAAAATTAGACTTCTAAGTATTAGTAATACTTGTTTAGAAATATTATCACATAAAATTTATTTTCTATTTTTAAAAATATAATAGATTGCAACTCGTGACACATAATTTAAAATAATGTTCAAAAGGTGTTTATGAAAAAATTTAAAATATATTATTTCAAATTTTAAAACAAATTATTCGTCTGTTATAATAATTTTATAAAATACCAATCATTCGAAAATATTTTTTTAATTATATATTACGTAACAGAAACTTTAAAAAAATTATTACATAGACAGGATTTTAATATTAAGTAACTTATAATTTTTTTTTGAAATTTAATTTATATTTGTCATTTTGAAATTGACTTTTTATTTGTATTTTACTCTCAGTTTCAAAGATTTCAACCACACAATCACTTTAGTCAATGAATGATTACATGTAATAATTTCTATTAAAAAAATAAATTTCTAGTTAAGTCCATTTTTAATATAGTAATAAAAAAATAAATAAATTAGGTTTTTTTATTCAATTTACACAATTTTCTTAAAACAATGCTTTTCTCGAGTATTATTTTTAAAAAAGTAAACATTTGAGTCAAATTTTGAATGTTATTTGGCTCATAATGAGTCGTGAATCAAAAATAAAATAATTATATTTATAATATTAAGATAAGATGACTATTATATCCTTGTGAATATTGGAAGGAATGTAAAAAAAAAAAAAAAAAGAAAACTACACCAAATCAAACCTTTAAATCCAAAAGATTATTTTTGCACTGTAAAAAATTGCATTATTTTACTTGTAAGCGGATTAAAAGTCCATACAAACAAACATGTAAATAGGCAGCTTTTAAGCACCTTTTAAGTAATTGCAAACACCCTCATAACACAACGTTCATTTCTAAGCTAATGTGAGTCCTAACAGAAACTCCTTCCCAACAGGCAAAGAGAAGCCCTCCACCACCAATGTACCGAACCCTCCATCCTTGTAAAATCTTACTCTCATACCTAAATTCTCACACTTGTTTTCTTTTTTGTTATGCAACTCACACCCCTTCAATTTCTTGCCTTCTTCTAATCCTATAAATGTCACTTTGCTTATGATCCATTTTTGACTCACTGCAAATTCTCCATTTACAATATTTGATCTAAGCATTAGCTTATTCCCAATTATTTCACTATAAAACTTCACTATACTCCATCTCCCACCTTCCCCACCCATCTCCACACTTTCTCCATCATCTAAGAAAATTTTTCCGCTGCTATTTTCTATTTTGCTAACGATCACTAGAAGATGGAAGTCTGTCTTTCTAGCTTCTCTTATCGTCATGGCTTCTCGTTGTAGTGCCAAAATGTTTCCTTCGCGAGCATGAACATTTATGTGATCTGCCGGAGCATCTAGTTTCATGTACTTCCCTGACTTGACACTAACAGAACGTGAGTAATTAAAGAGGTTGAACCAATTTCCTGCTGGAAAGTATGCATCCACAGAAATCGCCCCTGGCTTTAGTACTGGCGATACCAATACACTTTTACCGATTAGAAACTGGGAGCTGATTTCGTAAGTTTCAATGTCACCAGGGAATGAGAAGAATAGAGGTCTTGCTATGGGGATTCCTCTAGTATGTGCATCATACATTAGTGTATAGAAGTATGGGAGTAACTGGTATCTAAGGCCAAGTACTTTCTTAGCTGTTGCAGCAACCGAATCCCATAAATAAAGCTCTTGGCGTATGGTATCATTTGCAGAATGATCTCTTGAAAATGGGTAAAATGCACCTAGCTGCATTTCATAACAAACAATCAAGAGTTTTAGCATATGCAACCAACGTAATAACATTTTTTTTATCAATTAAGCTCCAGCTAGAGTTCAAAAATGCAACTCATAGTTATACAGATATATTAAGTACTGCTGCAATAAGCAAACTCTTGCCTGAATCCATCGATGACAGAGTTCTTCGGTAGTGTTACCAGAGAAGCCACATATATCAGCACCAACCATTGGAATTCCGAATAATCCAAAATTCAGTATAGTTGGGATAGAGTATGCTAAATCATTCCACAATGCAGCATTGTCTCCAGTCCAGTGTGCAGTATATTTACCAGAACCAACAAAAGTTGATCTAGATAAAATGAAAGGCCTTTTGTTTGTTATATTGATTAAAGCTGCATTAGTAGTTTTCGATTCCAAAAGGCCAAAAAGATTATGAACATTGTAGTCCACAATATCACCGTAATGCAGAGATGTTACAGGAAGAGTTCTATGATTAATTGGTTGTTGATTTCCGCCATTGTTAATCTTGTAAGGAGGATTATCGAGGGTAGAGGATGGAGTAGGTGTAGGAGTTACGAAATTCGACAATTCATTCATATCAAGCCAAAGCCCATCAAAAGGTAGAACATCTCTAAACATTTTGATCTCATTACTCCAAAACTCTTTACCTGCCGGATTTAAAAAATCTGGAAAGTAGACTGATCCTGGCCAGACTTCCCCCAAGTATGGAATGCCATTACGTTTGATGAATATATCAGCTTGCATTCCTCTCTGGTAAGTTGCATACGTTGCATTCACGCTAATACCTATATGCAGAATCCAAATCTAAAGAACTCAATCTAACATTATCAAAGAATTTGAAGAAGTTCAAAAACAAAATTATGGAATTTAAGAATAAGATGAGAATTTTGTTTTCTTAAAGACGCTACACATACCAGGATCCAAGATGAGCACAAATTTTTTACCATTTTGGTGAAGGGTATCAACAAAATTCTTCATTTTTTCCAAAGGAAAATTGACAGGATGAAAGGCAAAATCTTTATATTCATCCATGTAATCAATGTCTGTCCACATTACTTCAAGAGGGATACCAGCTTTTGCATAACCATCAACAACCCCTTGTAAATCGGAAACATCGTTGTAGCCCCACCGACACTGATGAAAGCCTTAGCAAAACGAAAACAGAAGTTATGATGCAATCTATACATTTGATTAAATTGCTATACATATCATAACAAAACAAAGAAACAACAGAAAAAATTTAGATAATGGATTCAGCAAATTAAGTAACTGTCAAGCAACTTACCAAAGGACCAATAAGGCATAGGGGCAGGCCGGCCAATGAGCTCTGTATATTGCTCCACCACCAACTCCGACGAAGGTCCAGCAAAAACATACAAATCAATAACTCCACCAATTACCTTATAAGTAATTCTATCCCCTCTATAATCAATATCCATACCATTACTGTTCAGCAACAAAACCCCATGACTAGTGCCTGCTTCAACCTTACCATCGGGCGTCGGCGATCTAATATCCATGTAAAATGGGTGCGATCCATAAAGATTAACCTCAGGAGTACTACTGCCAATATCTGCGTTCCACAGAGTCAAAGTCTTTTTCTCATCTGGCACTAACTTGAAAGATTCCTTAGTATGCTCTCCAAGCCCATAAAGTGAAGATCGATTTTGAGGAAGGGAAGAGGAGAATTGGATATATTGGTCTTTGAAAACAAGAAAGGTATGAGAATTTGATTGGTCCGGCGAGGTATTGAAAAGAACGTCACCGGAGCTACGGCGGGTTACCGAGAAACCAAAAGGAGTGGTGTTGTAGAGTGTGAAGATTAAGTCGGATTTGGGATGTGAAAGAACTTTGTTTTGTAAGGAACTGAGATGGTTCGCTGCTAATTTGAGATTTTGGCGGGGAATTATTTGTTGGGGAATTTCCCATCTTTGCTTATGGGAATCTGATATTCGAATTCTCAAACGGTCTTTTGCTTCAAAGCTGTTAAACTAAATTAAGAACAAACCAAAATTTAAAATATATAGAATAACAATTTACGATTGAGCATTTGGACTATCGATTGAAATTGAAAAGCCCTAAAATTAAGAAAAGATTGAAATTACTAGAACCTGGCAATAAGGTTGAGATATTGAATATCAGGGCCAAAAGTGGATGAATTCCTGATAAGTTGAAGATCAGCTCTAAGTAGTTTTCCAGAAGCATCAATTCCAGCTGACTGAATTTTGTAGCCAAAGCCAATAGGAGGCTCTGCAACTGCATTTACGCCATTTGATAGACAGAAAATGAGAAAAACAAAAAACCGAAGAGGATGAGAGGTCTTAGTTAGTAGTGATTTCATTTCATCAGCATACAATATTTTACCAGAAAAAACAATAGGTCTGAAGCTGAAGAATTTGCTTTAAACAATGGGTCTTCTTCTTCTTCTTCCACAGCAGTGTATGCCACAAATGTTGCTTTCTGTGCCAGCACCACACCCGCTTCATCATCATTGTTGATTGCCAAATCCAACTTTGCCACTTGCCTCAAACTAAACGTGAATTTTGAAGCTTCTACTCAACTTGGATGTCATTTTCAGGTCGTTCCTTGTGTATTTTGAAGGAATATCTTCAGTTAAAAAAGAATAATGTTATCAAACATACACCATTTTTTGCCGTTTCCATTTCTTTTACTTAATAGTAATACTTATATATTTAATGGGGTAATTATTTTTGGGTCCCTGAGTTATAGCGAAACTAACTTGTAGGTCCCTCTATTTTGGAAATTATATCATCGGGTCCCTAACTTTTGAAATATTATACTCTCAGGTTCTTCCGTCCAATTCAACGTTTTTTTCAAAATGATCAAATTACCCTTTGGTTTATTTGAATCGAACCATGGTTTATTTGAATCAGACCTATGGGTCCCACTCACTATAAAAATGTCCAATTCTGCCGTTAGTCAACGAAAAAGTCAACGTTTTTTTTCAAAATGACCAAATTACCAAGGGTCCCACTCACTATAAAAATAAAAAGATGACTTGAGTGAGATTCAAACCTTCGAGCTTTTATATATATATCAAGATTTTTAACCAACTGCACCAAACCAAATTAGTGTTTTATTTTGACGTGATAATATTTTATTGTAAAAGCACAACTATTCACATTTTATCACTATAGCAATTATTTATTACTTCAATTAAGATTTTATTAGATAATTACATATTTATATTTTAATCATTGTACACAAATATGAAAATTAGAAGGGAAAATTTAACTTTTCCGAAAAATTAAAAAGAGTTTACAAAAAATTTGGTTTTTATTTTGAGAAATTTAACAAAAATTAGAAAACTCATACTTTGGATAAATTAACAAAAATTAGAAAACTCATATTTTTTAGGGGTAATTATTTTTGGGTTTAGGGTTGGTTTAATGTACTCTGAGGTCCCTTTATTTTGAAAATTGTATCATCGGGGTCCCTGAGATTTAGCCTAATGTACTCCGGGGTCCCTCTATTTTCGAAATTGTATCATCCGGTCTCACAATAAATATTTCATTACCCCTAAAAAATATGAGTTTTCTAATTTTTGTTAATTTATCCAAATAAAAGTATGAGTTTTCTAATTTTTGTTAATTTCTCAAAATAAATACTAAATTTTTTGTAAACTCTTTTTAA
>CANUEY010014214.1:0-22298 GCA_948099555.1 Croton setiger | reverse complement strand
TGTTTCGGCTTTAAAACGCGCAGAGTTAATTCTTGAGATGTTTTGGGCTTTTAAAACAAACTGCGTCTCCCGTTTTCCGCTTAGTCTCGCCCATTGCATTCCGAAAATACTTCAATTTTGCTCCTTTTCGCTCCATTCACGCCAAATCCAACTTTTCCTAGCACAAAAACAATAAATTAAATAAAATTATAATTTTAAGCACAAATAATCCAAAATCAACACAAATATAATAATAAAAACAAGTTGGATTTGCATGTTATCATCCTAGTTAAAATTAGTAAATGGTTAAATTTCATAATTTCTGGAAAGTTAAGTAATTTTTTTGACAATAAATCTTTTATCCGTATGATTTCTATGTAAATTAATTGTTACATAGCGAATACTATTAGTATGTAAATTATTTATGATAATTACTTTTATACTTCTGATTATTTTATATGTCGATTTGTATATGTAAATTAAATTTTTACATACTATCAATACGTAAATTGATTTTTTTATAACAATTATTATATAACCCTAGATTATTTTTAGATACTAATTAGTATGTAAATTAATTTTTATATATCATCAGTATGTACAATTAGTTTTATACCATATTTTTTTATATTGCAATTAGTATGTAAATCAATTATTACGTATCGTCAGTATGTAAATCGATTTTTTGTGACAATTACTTGTATATTCCTAAATTATTTTTACATATCAATCATTATGTAAATTGAATTTTCACAAACTATCAATATGTAATTCAGTATGTACATTTATTATTTGTTTATATATTGATTTACCTACTAATAGTTTGTTTTACAATTTTTTTTTAAAAATTCGTCAGCATATAAATCTGCTCAAATTTTGAGTATATAAATTGATTTATATATATATTTATATGTAAAATTACACAACAAAATTATTTACATTTTAATCCAAAACAGAACCTAAATGAAAGCATTAAGTAAATTCAGAGACAAAGTCATATTTTTCCAAGAAATTTATATTCTCATCATGTGTTCCTTTTGTTTTCCATTAGCAATCCTGACATCGTCATCTGTAATAAATTTGTCGATGCTATTTTATTTGATTTTCTCACTAAAACTCAACGAAAATCAGTTGTATTCATTCTTGTAGCAAGATTTTTGTTCGAAACAACAAAAATCGTAATCGAAATGTGATTTTACCGACTGGTTTGCATTTTCTTTAACAAAAAGTTTATTGAGTTTCAGTTGCATATTTGGCTCTCTTTCGGTGAACAACGACGATCCTGACAGTACTAGACAACTCACCGACGTAAGAGATTTCGATCAATACCCTCCAATCAGCGGTTGAAACTTCCAGCAGTTGAAGCAGCGACGACAGAGCTACGTTGTCGTATGTTTCTGTAGTTTGTATTTAATTTTATCTTTTAATAATTAATAATTAATATTATTTTATTCTAATTAGTTGAATTATTATTTTAATAATAGTAAGGGTATTTGATATTTAAAAAATGTATACATACTATTTATTTAATTTTTTTTTAAAAAAAAAACATAGTATTTACGCAGATAAATAATAAAAGCCAAAAAAAGAGGAGAGAAAGCGAAACACCAAAAACAAGGAAGAAGAACACGCGGGCTTATATTTTCAGCGACAGCCATGAAAGTTCGCAAACAGAAACACTCTAATCTAAGCAAAACCACTAAAAACAAACCTTCTTCCTCCTTAGATTGCGCCCAAAAAGATAATTCACACCACACTAATACTTACCAAATTCCAAACAATTATTGTTTATATTAAAATAACAAAACTCTCTCTCTCTCTCTTTCTCTGTTTCTCTTTTTTTTTTACTTTACTTACTTTTCCCTCTCTCTCTACCTTCCATTTTTCTGAAAACATCTCTGTTGAAGCGACGACCAAACGAATTGTTACACGGAATTCAAAATGCATTTCGCAAAACTAGATGATTCGCCGATGTTTCGGCAACAGGTGCTCTTCTTCTTCCTTTTTTTCAGTGAAATTGAATTATCAATATGTGATGCTATGCATGCTACGTGTCTTGTTTTCATATTGTTTTAAGTGTAGCTTGTTTTTGGTGATTTAATAGATACAATGCATGGAAGAAAGTGCTGAGCTATTGAGAGGAAGATGTTTAAAATTCATGAAAAGTTCTCGAAAATATACGTAAGTCGATGTTTTGTGTTTGTTTAACTTTTGAAATTAGTGCTTGAGATTATAAGAGAAAATTCTGAAATGGCTCAAAACTGTTGTTATATGTTTTGTTTCTCAAAATTTGCAGAGAAGGGCTTGGAGAAGGATATGATGGAGATGTTGCTTTTGCAACTGCTCTTGAAGCTTTCGGAGGAGGGCATAATGATCCTATTTGTGTTGCTTTTGGAGGTTTTTTTTTTTTTTTTTTTCCTTGTCCTTTTTCAGTGAATTTCATGAAGGGTTCCTTTTACACTGCTTCGAGTATTAGCATCTACAATCACTAATTTGTTTCTGTTTATTTCAGGTCCTGTAATGAGCAAATTCACGATTGCTTTGAGAGAAATTGGAACCTACAAGGAAGTTCTTAGGTCACAGGTATCAGATTTTAAAATATTATTTTACAGTCAAGGATGTTATACAATATAAGAGAACAGTTGAAAAAATGATTTCCTTTGTAACATTATTAATTGTCTCCTTCAGGTGGAGCATATTTTAAATGATCGATTGCTACAATTTGTGAATGCTGACCTGCAAGACATCAAGGTATCATGTGTTTCTTACGGACTGGATGCTTTCTCTTATGTGTAAGGTTATTGCCTGTCTTTTTCTATCGTACAGCATAGTCTATTGACAGTTACTACATTATAGTGCGTTCATTTCTGTGCACACTTTGTTTTAGCCATTATCTCCCATGTGATACAAATAATCATTGGGTTTTCAATGTTAAGCATATTATTTCAAAGTTACATTCGGAATTAGCAGCGTCAGTTGGGATATTCAAGTGATTATTAGTGCTATTAAATTATGCTTTTATTGCTCAAATTTCATGAATAATTTGTTTTTTTTTTTTTTTTTTTTTTTTTTTTTTGTGATCAATGCCTGAATAAATTTATACCGAAAAGAAATCTGGCTTTGGTGCAGGAAGCTCGAAAACGTTTTGACAAAGCATCTCTCATATATGATCAGGTGGGTATTTTATCTCAAGTTATATCAGTTGAATCAGATTACCCTTTGTTTTCTTTTGGTAGTTTATCTTTTCCACAACATCTCCATGATTTTTGCTATTTCCGTGGGCTTACACACCAGCATCTTCATGTTTTCTGACATTAATTTATTGCATAGCCTTGATACATTGTTGTTCACTGAATTGATGATCTCTAATATTCTGGTTAACATCCTGTATGAGAAGGAAAAACTAACTGATAGGATTGTGGTCAACTTATATGCAATTCATATTTTTTAGATGGATCTTTATGATGCTGTTACTGTTACCATCCAGAATTAGAAGGAAACATTATCTTACGATTTAGGGACCTTAAGTGGTAGATATATTTTAAGTTTATAATCTTTTCAACGTTAAATTCCCCCTAGTAGTTGAAAGACTTGACCATAAATTGATTCCTGCTAAATCTGTGTTCATTATTAGTCCCCGCTTCATTACGATTAAATCAAAGGTCTCACATTTTCTTTATTTATGATTCTTTGATATTGTTTAGGTATAAGTAATTTAAAGTTTTGAGGAGATTCACATTAACCAATGTCTTATTGGCTGCACTTTTTAATGCCAATGGCATGTTATGCTACAGGCAAGAGATAAGTTCCTGTCATTGAAAAAGAGCACAAAGATGGATATTGCTACTACTATAGAGGAGGTATATCCATTAGCAGCCTACTTGACTTCACAGTGCTGTACTTTCTGGCATTTCAAGCTATCATGTAGTTTATTATGTCGTAATCTAATTTGGTGGAGAAATTCCAGGAACAATATAATGCAAGATCCTCCTTTGAGCAAGCACGCTTTCACTTGGTGAGCATTTTCATGCAACAATCTAAATCAAATAGATTTATATAGCAGAAGCTGTTTCATATTATATACAGCATTTTTCCCCCCCCTGTATCCAGGTTAGTGCTCTTTCTGTTGTGGAGGCAAAGAAAAGATTTGAGTTTCTAGAGGCTGTTAGTGGAACAATGGATGCTCATCTTAGATACTTCAAGCAGGTATCTTTTAGATGATCATATGAGGATCATGCTGTTGCTTTTCTATGGTATGATATTCGTATGTTTGACTTGAACATTTCCAATTCTTTCAGGGTTATGAGCTTTTGCATCAGCTGGAGCCTTTTATTAACCAGGTCTCTCAAACTTTCCCTGTATCCTGTCAAATTTGTAATGAAAAAAGGTCAATTTCTTAGCATAGAAGAAGTCATAAATCTTCTAAATGTTTAAATCTTTCCTGGACTCAGTAAAAATGCTAAGAATTAATTTCTACTCTATGGTTTTTATATTCAGAACCAATTGACAAAATCTTCAAACATGTCTCTGCTTTTGACAATGCAATAAATAAATGAGAAGTAATGTATCATTACAATGTTAACAACTTTTTTTAGCCAGTTATTTAGCTTGGAACTAATTTATGCCATCGAAATCCACTTTGTTTAGTGGATTTGATCATAAGCAATCTGTAAAAAGCTTGTCGTCAGAAAGACTAAGAAGTCCATAATCATCACATTTGAACTATCAGAAAGCAGGGCTATGTCTTTGTGCACCAGAATTAGATTTGATCACGTTGTGGAAAAAGAGTAGTAGACAAAGGAATAAAAAGACAAATATTCTGGTCAAGCAGAACATGGAAATCCTCATTCTTAGCTTTACTAGTGGACATTTTCAAATTGGGGTTTTTTATTTTGACTAACTTCTCTGACTTTTCACCCTACTCTTTCTTAACTTATTCTGGCCCACCCATAAAAGGAACTGGATTTTCCTCTTATTTTAGATTCTGAGGATGCATGTTATTTTTGCATGTCTCATTGTATGTTGTTTCGAGTTGGCTAGTACCGTCAAGTTGTACCTGAATATTTTTATGTGAACTGTTGATTTGCTAAAACCAGGTTGTTATACTTCAGGTATTGGCTTATGCACAACAGTCGAGAGAATGCTCCAACTACGAGCAAGCATCTCTGAATGAAAGGGTACAGGAGTTTATGAGGCAGATTGATCGAGAAAGTAAGCACACCTTAAATGGGGGTCTTGGTTCTCCCATTGGAGAGGGTCCACGATCCTTTGTTAGGAATTCACATAAAGTGATAGAGGCAGCTATGCAATCTGCAGTAAAAGGGAAGGTAGTTCGATTGTGGATATTACCTGTTTCCCTACATTTTTATTTTTCTTAATAAATTAGTTAGTTTTTCTAAGCATTGGTAAAGTAGTTTGGCCTAAGTAATTTGCTAGACTACGTTCTGTGCAGGTCCAAACCATTCGACAAGGATATTTATCAAAGCGGTCCTCAAATTTGAGAGGTGATTGGAAAAGAAGGTTTTTTGTCCTTGATAGTCGAGGGATGCTGTACTATTATCGCAAGCCTTTCAGCTGGGTAACTGTAAGTCACCAGATGACTGAAAATTTTCAAAGTTGTGGGCTATTCAATTCATCAATCAGTTCATGAACTGTGAGCTCCTTATTTCAGGCAGCTGGAAGTCAGTCTTCTGTGCAGAGGAATGTTTCTGCTGAAAATCACCCAGGCTTGCTAAGTCGATGGCTTTCTTCTCATTATCATGGTGGAAGTGGAACACATGATGAAAGATCTGTTGCACGACACACTGTAAACCTGTTAACATCAACAATAAAAGCTGATGCAGACCAGTCAGATTTAAGATTCTGCTTCAGAATTATTTCACCAATGAAAGTTTATACTTTGCAGGTCATTTCTCAATTGATTAATTAATAGTACCTCTCTCCTCTTGCCCATTCTCGTTTATATATGTGCTTCTCATGCAGGCAGAGAATGCAGTGGACCAGATGGACTGGATTGAAAAGATTACCGGAGTAATTACTTCATTATTGAGTTTTCAAACAACTGATGGAGTAAATATTATAACTTTCTTGCTCAAATTTAAGCTTTGATTTATATGCTTATTAATGACCAGGACACCTTATTTTTCAGCATCATCCTACGGGAAATGTTGATCGTCTTTCTGTCAGTGATACCAGCTCATTGATGGATTCCTCTGACGTTGATCAATCAGAGATTGATGATGTCAACAACAGCAGATGTTATTTGCCTTCATTTAAAAATCCACAACACCAGGAATGTGGCATGAGAAGTGACAAGCCAATTGACGTATTGAGAAGAGTACCTGGAAATGACAAATGCGTTGATTGTGGTGCACCTGAACCGGACTGGGCGTCCTTAAACCTTGGCATTCTCATGTGCATTGAATGTTCTGGTGTTCATCGTAATCTTGGAGTACACATATCTAAGGTAATTTTATCAAGCTTTGCAGGCTAAAACCATATTTCATCCCAACTTTTTTTGAGTTCTCCAACTGCACCCAAAAATTCACTGTTATTTCACCCCAATTTGCTTACTTGTAGACCATCGCATCCCAATTTTAAAATGAGGAAGAAATTTGAAAGAAATTTTTCAAAATATGCCCTCACCATGGTTAGATCTAACCCACTTCGGTTAGGTCTCCCAACTTTTCATCTCCCCCTTCCGTTGTTTCCTTCCTTAACGGTGCGTTTTGAAGGCCTAACGTGAGTGAGATTTAACCATGGTAGGGCTTGCATTTAGCAAAGTTTCTTCATGTTCACTTTTTTTTTCCATTAGTGCTTTAGCATACACATTTGGGCCTTCTTCAGAAAATAAAATATGCAAAACGTCACATCATAAGAATTCCTTATTTTCAACCATAATACTCAAGGCTAAGCCTTAATCTAAACTAGTTGGGTTAGCCATATGAAAGTCCACCTGATACAGGATGCAGTTTAGAATGATTTAGGGTTTGTGCAAGCGGCCATATAATTGTGATTGAAAATCAAGGAGATAGTATCTGATCTTTGAAGAAACATTTTTTAAGAAATGGCAACTTGATTTAGGTATTCCGTTTATTTATTTGTTGCCCTTGGGCACTGATCTTCTGTATGCACATTCATCCATATAACTTTAAATGCAGGTAAGATCACTGACACTTGATGTCAAAGTGTGGGAACCATCTGTCTTAAATTTGTTTCAGTCACTAGGCAATAATTATGCAAACTCAGTTTGGGAGGAGTTGCTACATTTCGGAACTTCTTTTACTGTAAATGAAATGTTTAAAGGGTAAGTCATAAACCATTTGATGCCTAAAAAAGTTGACTCCTTTCAATTTTTTGTTTTTTTGATGTTGAGAGTTGGTTGCTTTTGTGATTTAGTTCTTCAGGATCTGATAAACAGAAGCTTTTCCATATAAGAAAACCAAATCATGATGATCCTATTTCTATTAAGGAGCAGTTCATTCATGCAAAGGTATTATTCAGAATAATTCCATAACTCCTTTTGGACTTGTTTCTTTGTATCACTTTTCCCTTTTGAACCTTTTCATTCTTACTTTAGCATTCCTACATGTTGAGAAATATTAATCAAACAGGAATGGCAATGTGATTAATTCTTTTGGACTGGATTCTACTAGAAATTGTTGAACTAGTTGCCCGTCGGTTTCCTTGCATTATACACTAGAACTAGAACAGTCGTCAACTACATACGGTCATGCTGAATGCATGTGAACTGCGCCTTAAAGCAACAGATATTGAGCCTTCATATAAACTGCTGCTTCATGGGCTTTACACAAGTTCAATAACATTTAAGGATTGAATTTTTTGTTTTCTATTACTGTGGACTCGAAATAGAATTTACTTGTGCAACAGTAATTTGATTTTTCATTTTGCGGGCCAAATATGTCATTTTCCTCTTAATGCAGTATGCAGAAAAAATATTCACTCGTAAGATCAAAGATGAAGAGAATCTCCTTACAGCAGCACAACAGTTGTGGGAAGGTGTTAGCACCAACGACAAGAAAGCAGTTTACCGTCTTATCGTCTGCTCAGTGTCCGATATCAATGCCATCCATGGGCAAGCATCATTTGGTACATGCTAACCTCTTACATTTGTAATCCACAGAAAGAGGAAGATAATCTTGACCTCAAGTTTTGACTGATTGAATTGCAGGTGAAGCTTTGGACAAGCCATCAGCAAGCAATAGCAATCAAACAACATTAAATAAAAATGAAAATCATCCCATAAAAGATTTTTCCAATGGATTGCTCCATCTTGCGTGCTTAAATGCTGACATTGGCATGGTAGAACTACTCCTGCAATATGGTGCCAACATAAATGCTTCTAATTCAAAAGGTCAGACACCACTGCATCAATGCATCATTGGCAAGAGACCTGCAACTGCGAAGTTGCTTATATCAAGGTAACTCAAAATTCTCATGAAGATCCATCCATCTTAATACTGATTATGCTTTCAAATTCATTTTGAAAGAGATTTCCAATTTACAAAATTATCTTCCTTAAATTGATGAAAAACAGCTACTCAAACATTATAATGAACGCAGGGGTGCAGATCCACAAGTAGTTGATAAAGCAGGAAATAACGCTTGGCAGCTTTTCACAGAATCAAACATGGACGATAGTGACCTAGCTCTCCTTTTATCCAAGTATTCCATGCATACTCAATATCACAGAACCCAGGCATCCCAAAGCAGATTGTATCATATGCTAGGAAACCCTTAAATTGAGTTCCTTGTGATAGGTAGACCAAAATTTTTTGTTCCAGCAGTTGCTAGGATGACCGGTAGCTCATGTTCATGTAAAATCTTTCAAACCCATCCCAAAGTATATATGCATCCATCCATCCGATCTATGTATATATATAAGTGCCTTCCTTTCACCTATCCAATGTTCTGGTAGGCTTCAGATTTATAGTTTATTATACAATTGTATATAATTTACTCGAAAATTCTCTGAATCTGAGTCTACAAGAATGTGAAGATCAGTGCTTATAAGAAACAAGTATCTTGAATGTAACAATGTAGCATAGAAAGTGTACTTGGAGATAATATGTACTCCTCTATTTAGCTCTAAGAATGTACTAAACAAAAAATTCTACGATACGCTTCTGAACTCTACTTGCTATACTATTAGTACTAATTGAAAAACCATATAGTGATGGAAATTTTACCCATGATTGTACAAATTGAGTCATCTTGCTTATTGATTTATTCTATGCTTACACCATTGGTATCAGTTTGAAAAGATTAAGATGGAAAAAAGCACTGCTTTGAACAACATGTTTTTGAAGGCACCATTACTGCTTGGCAGGCCCCATCTGCTAAATTCATGTTTGCTGCCCAATGCAAGCAACTTACAATATGAAAGCATCAACATACCAATATACTATCATCTTCATCTGAGCCAATAATGGTATTTCTCGACCTTTCACCTGCTCCTCTTTTCTTCTCACTCTTTCTCACTAAATCTGTTAAAAGTGAACAACAAGCTTGCACCTGATAAGCTACTTGTCAGACTTTTTACTTTCTTCATTGACAAAATCGCACAATGCAGTGGAGTTTGGAACCCATCCGCACTTGACCATGCTCTCTAGAACCTTCGATGCTTCTTCTGTCATTCCTGCGGTATGAAAACAACAAACTAAGTTTCTACATGTACCAAGACTGAGATTAGATCCTTCTTCTTTAATTTTCTCAAGCACGTTCAAGAGTTTGTGAACATTGTCATATATGCATAGGACATCCATTAGTACATTATTCACTTCTTGGCCTACATTCAAACTGTTCAATAAAATCCCATCCACCAGCTTGAAAGCTTTAATCCAGTCACCTTTTTTCAGGTAAGCATCAATTATCACACTCCAAACCCTATCATCAGGCTTTATATCCCTTGAAATCATCTCATCAAGTAGGACCAACATCTCAGTTTCGTTCTCTATAAGTTTATAACCTTGTAATAGTGTTGTGTAGGTCAACACATTTGGTACCAAACCCCTATTTTGCATTTCCAGGAAGAGTTTCTTCGCTTCTGTCATTTTTCCTTCCTTGCAAAGATAATTGATCAAAATTGTGTAGGTCACAAGATTTGGAGTAACATGCTTACCAAAATTTTCTGCAATTAACTGGTAAGCCTCATTCAGTTTTCCAGCCCCGCAAAAGCCATCAATCAGAGCATTGAAAGCAGAAATAGAAGGCAAGCCCTTTTCCACCATTTGTGAAAATAAGGAGTGAGCTTGCTCCAGTTTTCCTTCTTTACAACATCCATTAATTAGGGTGCAATAGGCAACGCTATCAGGTGGAACCCCCTCCAGTGCCATCTCACCAAACAACTGAAATGCCTCATCTAAATTCCCACACTTGCAATACCCATCTATAATTGTAGAATAAGTCACAACATTACAAACCAAACCCTTGCTCGCAATTCCATCAAACAGTTCACGAGCTCTCTCAATGTCACCAGACTTGCAAAGCCCATTGATCAGAATATTGTAAGAGACAATGTCTGGCCTTATGCCTTTTTGACACATCTGCTCATAAAACTCAAAGGCCTTCTTCACATCACCTTGCTTGCAAAAGCCAGAAATAAGAGACCTGTAAGTAAATACATCAGGCACCAGTCCTCTGTCAAGAAGTTCAGAGAGGACACTGGTTGCTTCCTGCAGTTCCCCATTCCTTATGAGGCCTTGAATGAAATCACCGCATGTCTTCACATCTGGAACCACTTCTCGCTCAAGCATGCATCTAAGCTTTGCAACCGCTTCAGTGGGGTTGCCCTCCTTACAGTACCCGTCAATCAAGGGTGCATATACCTTGTTATTTGGTACTATACCATAATCTAGCATCTCTGTGAAGTATTTGTCAGCTTCTTGCATTTCTCCGGCACTGCAATATCCATGAATAAAAGCCCCATAAGTATAAACATCTGGCAATCCCTTCTTAATCATTTCATCCAGGTATGTCCTCGCTTCGTCCATTTTTCCAGCCTTGCAGAGGCCAATTATGACTGTATTATAGCAGAAGACATCTGGTTCTACACCTTGCTCCTTCATAAACTCTAACATCATTATTGCCTCTCTAAATGTACCTTCCTGAAGAAGCTGTTTTATTACGGATGTGTATATCACAACATTTGGTTTAAAGCCCTTAGAAATCAAATAACGAACCATGTCTTTTGCCTTTTCAAGTTCTCCAAAGCAGCACAGATTATTGATTATCACACCCCAGGTGTACACAGTGGGTGGCAAGTTACTTTTTACCATCTCTTCCAGTAAACCCTTCACCTTTTCCATATTCTTTTCCTTACAATATCCCATAATCAAATGAGTATAGGTCTGGCTATCAGGCTTTATGCCCATTGCAATCATTTCACTAAAAAGATCATTCGCTTTCTCCATCTCAACGGCCATACACGTCCCATGAATCAGCGCATTGTATGTGAAAAGATTTAACTTAATTGCACGATCGTTCATCTCCTCCTTAACCTGAAAAGCTTCACCAATCTCACCCTCTTTCATGAAGCCATTAATCAAAGAAGTATAAGCAATATGATCAGGTTTTAAACCCTTGCTATACATCTCTTCCAACATCACTCTAGCCTCTCTACTTCTCTTTTGTTTACATAGTCCATCAATAAGTGTCGCGTAAGTATAATTATTAGGGACTAAACCCTTATTAACCATAGTCTCCTTGAGCTTAAAAGCTTTTTCCGTGTCTCCAGCTCTGCAGAACCCTCCAATCAACACATTGTAAGTAACCAAACTGGGATTACAACCCTTCCGTTCCATATCAAAAAGCAAGCTTTCAGCCTCCTTGACATTTCCTACTCTGCAATATGCATTTATTAAATTTGTGTAAGTGTACACATCAGGAACCAACTTAGCCTCTAACATCCCATTATAAACCTTCCAAACCAATTCCAATCTATAACCCTTCAACAAATCCTTCAACAAACAATTGCAACAAAACAAATCAACAACAAAGCCATGATTTTTAGCTCCTACAAACACATCAGCAGCCTCCTTCAAGAAACCCTTCCTTCTGTAAATATTAATCAATGTCTCAAAAACTCTCGAACTACAGCCAGTAAGCTCTCCACAACACGTAATAATTGAATCCAAAATCGTCAAATGGGGGATTCGGGAATCAATCATTCGTTCTAAAACATTAGTCGCGGGACCAAAATGCCAAGCATTGCATAAAACTATTGCAATAATTGAAGAAGAACAAAGATTCTGAGGAATAACAGCAGTTGAGCGGACCCAGTTGAAGAAATCATAAAGGCGTCTAGGATCACTAACCTGGTATTGTTTGAGAACCGAATTAACCACATCGGAGTCCAACTTTTTTGACTCTACATAGGGTTGTATGAGGTTTTGCCAGTGGGTTTGCTTCAAGAATCCAACGATCACTTTGACTGTGTCGTTGTCCCGTTGGCTACAGGTACTGAATGAGATAGAGACGGATTTGAGGCATCGGATTCTGGTTCTTGAAATTAGAACTCGCTTCCGACTCTTGAAGAATCGTAAGCTTCCGTATGGGATTGTAACCATGGTTTTTGGATTTCAAACGGAGAGAAGAAGAACAGAGTGCGGTGGCGAAAGACCTAAGACCCAGGTAGTAAAGGAGACCGAGAAAATTAAGAATCTTTAACTTGCAGTTAAGTAAATATTTAAGTATATGAAATTTTTTTTTTATGTTGAATTTTCAGTTTTATGTAGTATTACGGCATATATATTAGTTTTTATATACTGATAATTAGTTTTTTCAAAAAATTATTTTCATACTTTC
This sequence comes from Croton setiger, assembly GCA_948099555.1. Lineage (NCBI taxonomy): Eukaryota > Viridiplantae > Streptophyta > Magnoliopsida > Malpighiales > Euphorbiaceae > Croton > Croton setiger. The sequence continues at coordinate 9,494 of CANUEY010014214.1, read as the reverse complement.
AATTTTTTACATACTATTAACTAGACACGGACATGAGCCGGTTCGGTCCGGCCGGCCCACTTGAACCGGTTCGTGGCTGAACTGGCCCAACCGCCTGAGGCCCGAAACTGTAAAAACTGTAACCTGAACCGGTCGAAGGACGGGCCAGTTCAGGTTTGTTAAATTTTTGAACCGGAACCGTTTAAGCCTCTGAACCATGAGTGAACCGACGGGCTTTTTAAATCGAACCGCCGATTAACCGTTAAAATTTAACTCAAAATTCTCTAGTTTGTTTCTCATATATTTCTTTTAAAATATGTTTTTTCCTTTAATTTGCTGCTTCGTATTCCAGAAGCATCTCTTCATCTTCTTTCTCGTTTTTTCTCTTTCGTATTCCAGAAACATCTCTTCATCTTCTTTGCTTTTTTCTTCATTTTTCCTCTCTGTTTTTCTTTCTCCGCCTGTGTTGTGCCGGTTCCTCCACCAACGCCTGCTCTTACTCTCATTTCTTCATTTTGTTTTTGTTGTTTTTTCGTTTTGTCAGATCTATTCCGTGCTGGTTGCCTCCACCACCGCCCTCTCCTATAGATCTCCTTTTTTATCGTCGTTTTATGCAAAGAAGACTAACGCCTTCTTCCGTTTTATGGGTTTTGAAGGTGGAAGAGGATGGATCGAAATTTATTTTGTGGTTCTTCCTTCTTCCATTCCCTGATTCATTCTCTTTTTTTTTTTTAGCGTTTGTAACTTGTAATTTATAGTATAATTTTAAGGTTTTTATTTCGTTGTTGGTTTGAATATTGTAAATTTGTTTAATCTGAAAATTTGTTTATTCTGAATTTGTTATTAGCTTGAATGTTTGAATGTTTGTAAATTTGTTTAATCTGAAAATTTGTTTATTCTGGATTTGTTGTTAGTTTGAATGTTTGAATATTTGGAAATTTGTGCATTCTGGATTTTTGTAATTTGCAACCATATTCAGCCCGCCGGTAACCGGCGGTTCGGAGGGCCGGTTCTGATCATTCCCTACTCCAACCCGTGGCCCGGCCGGCCCGTGGCCACCTCTACTATTAACTACATAAATTTATTTTATATATCATATATTATGTATAAATTGATTTTTTACAATAATCACTTTTGTACTATTAGATTATATATTTTTATATATCATCTATCTATGTATAAATTAATTTTTTACGACCATCACTTTTGTAATATTAGATTATTTTTACATATCAAATTGGTATATAAGTTGATTTTTACATGTTGATTATTTGTGTCAATTATTTTTATAGCTCTATTTTTTATATATTAATCAGTATATAAATTTATTCTTACAAATCCGTCAGTATGTAAATTGATTTTTTTGTGACATACCACTAAATTATTTTTACATACCAATCAATATATAAATTGATTTCTTATGTACTAACAATATGTAATTCAACATATAAATTGATTATTTGGTTATATATTTTTACATAATGATTGTTCGCTTACATATCTTTTTTTAATTGTTTCTATGTCATTTTTAGTGTGTAAATCTATACAAAATTGATATTTTTATACCTAATAATATATAAATTTATTTTTAAATACACATCAATATGCAAACTATTTTTGTACCTTTTAACACCTAAATAATATAATTATAATTTAATCTAAAAAAAGACCTATTTGAAAATATAAAGTAAATTTAGGGACTAAAATATAAATTTATAGAAAGCTCTTCTTATTCCTCCTTTCTTTTCTCAACATTAACAATGGAACTGTCGCCGCATCTTATAGTCACTCTTCATGTCGGAACACGAAAACCAACTAGTTTCATGTCAGCAACATGTTTTTGGACTGAATCCAATCTGAAAAGTCCATTTTTTGGTTGGAACTTGATGCGCATGCGGCCGACTTTCCTCCAGCGATATCTTCGATCTTAGTTTTGGATATCTTCTCGTGTTCCGACAATACTTCTAAAGGGTAACAGACGACTCACTAGTGCGGATATTTTATTCAATACTTTTAGATCGGTGGTTAGATGCTCATGGCGGATAAGGCAGCGACAATGGCAAAGCTACAGTTCTGGTTGTTTTCACCAGCAACAGTCTTCATCCTTCAAACAAAAAATAATAATAATTAATATTTATTTACTTTATAATATTAATTTTATTATTTTAATAATAAAATGGTATTTGAGTATTAAAAAAATTTACATGCTATTAATTAATTTTAAAAAAGAAAAACATGATATAATTAACAACCATCATTAAAATATGTTATATACTATTTTATATCATTAAGATACAGTGAGAGATCACGATTTTGGGCCTGGCCCAAAACCGAAAGCCCAATTTCCACTACCTCGATACATGGCATTTCAATCCACGTTTTTAGTATGGTCCAAAGTCTTTTCAATTTGACATTTTTCGTGCTGCTACTATGAGTGTGACCTATTTGAAAGAGGGATATTATTAAGGGAAAAAAATTGTTTTCTTATTTTCCATAATTTTTTATTAACTAAATTGGAAACTATTTCCAAAAATAATAAAATTTTATTAACTAATTTGGATATTTAATTAATACAAACAATTTTCTAAAAGAATCAAACAAATTTAACTCTTCAACTTATCTCTAAACCATGAAAATTCCATAAGATGGTCTGCTTTTATTCTTTTACAATTTTAATGGCACTAAATATTAAAATAGACAATAAAGATAAATTATAGCAAAAATGTTAAATTTTTAAAACTTTTTTTAGTAAATTTCACATATTTTAAAAAATGATATTTTTTATTTTTAATGTCAACTTTTAAAATTTATATTTAATAGATGTCTAATATATATATGTATGTGCGTGTATACTAAAAAATTTATGTTAAATGAACTTTTCAAGTTTTAGAAAAAAAAATATACTAAAACATTGGCCAATATTTAAAATTATTCACGTTTATTTATACTAAATTTTAAAAATTTACATTTTTTGAAATCATCCAACAGTAAAATAATAAAAAATTAATTGGACTAATATATAAAATTGAAGGTCTAAGTTTTTTAAAAAAAAAAAAAATTGTACCATTTTAAATATGTCAATTAATTTAGGGATGAAAATCAACCATTCTTCTTGTTCATTTTATCTTATGGATGCTAAAAGTTGAAGACTTGATTTTTATATATTTTTTAATTACTAAAAAAGAAAAATGTTAGTAAATAATAAGTTTTTGCAGTATAGTAAATAGTGGATACTTTTATAAATTAGCAAATAGTAGATTCTTTATTCATTTACTATTATACCCTTTCATTTTTTAAATAAAAATAAAAAATTAAAGGTCGAACTTTAACCTATTGCCACAATCAACCGTGTAACCAATCGGTGATTCTTGCACATCCATATCTCATTTCTCTTCGATTTGATATATAGTTTGATGGATGTGATCACTATTTTTCTAATGACATGTTTAAATATGTTATTTAAATTTTTTTTTTTTTGAATTTTTCATCTTTTTATAGTGGTCCAACAGTGGATTTGAGAATATATGTGAACTCCTCTCATCGAAACTTTCAATTTTATATATTCACTTGTTTGATTTGGTTGCTAGAACATTATTTGTAAAAATTTAAAAAAAAAAATCATTCACCATGAAATGACATTTTGAATAAAATGAAGATAAATATAATAATTAGTATATAAAACTATTATTTATATGGTGACTAATATATAAAGCATTATTTTATATATATTTATATGGTTATATTGATTTATATATTAGTCAGTATATAAAATTATTATTTATATAATGGTGAATATATAAATATCAATTTTTACATATTGGTTATTTTATTATATATTGATATATATAATTATTATTTGTTTAATTATTTTTTATATTATTGTTTCTGTCAATAATTAGATTTAAAAATATAAATAATAAATAATTTAAAATCATTATTTATACAATTATAAGTGTATATATAGTGAGTATGTAAATTTAATATTTATATAAGAATTATTTATGCAATAAATAATACATAAATTCAAAATTTATATATTAATTAATATATAAAATTGATATTTAAATAAAAGATTAATTTTGGATTAAAAAATATAATGATTTCAAAATTTACTATTTATTTACTAATCCTATTTGATTATTTATTATCTTGCTAAAAATAGGATAAATTAAAAGTAGGATGGGCCTTTGCCGGACTCAGTTGAATTTCCAAATATAACCCAACTTTAGAAGAAAAAAAAAACTGAACCACAAGATCAATGGGCTTCTTTTCCAATTTCTAAGTCTTCTTGTTTTTGAAAGAAACAAAAGTAATTTAATATAGTCTATTGTATATTTTGACCTAAACTTAATTTCTTATAAATGCTTTGCCTATTTTTAGTTAGTTGTAATGTAACATAAACATAACCATTTTAATAATCTTGCAACTGCCATCAGTTTTTTTCTTTTTCTTTAATAATTATAGAATATTTTTTTATTATATTTTAATATTATTCATTCAAAATTAATTTTCAATTAAGAAAAATAACAATAAAATTGTGTTTAGTAAAACTTATGAAGCATCTTTTAACCTTTTCAAAACACTAAAAACTAATTTTTTGTATTTTTAGTATATTAGCTTTTGAAATTACATTTTTAAATTCTCTAAGTGTTTAGTTTTGTTCGTAAACATTTATTGCAAACATCTAATAGTTTTAAAACCATAAAAATGTATAACAACCATTAATTAGGAAGTTGAAATTCTATCCCAAATATTAAAAGAAGAAAAAATAAATTTTTTCAAAATTTTTTATTATCATTTTTTGACTGCGTGTTTTTCACGTGTGTCAATGAAGAAAATGTACAAATTTGTTCACAAATATTTCAACCATAAAATAATTTTTTCCATTATGAAATGTAAAAAATATGGAAAGATTCATGAATGTTAACTATTTGAAGCAGTAGTTAGTACGTAAAATTTTTGTCAAAGAGGAAGACTGCTTCTACGTGCCACTGCCACGTGTGTGTAGAAACACATTTACTAGGAAAATAGGGACCCCACCAATCAAAATCAATGGAAAATGAGAGTTCAAATTTAATTTTCCACGTTTCTTTTTTTTTTTTAATTTTATTAAATGAAAAAGAAGAGGAGGTCAAGAGAGTTTGAGAAGTTTCCCTAAAATGTAATTTGCACACGTTTTAGGTTTTGAAGATAAGAATGTAAAATGGGTATGGGACTATTAATTTTATTTGACCATTTTATTATTTTTGATGTTGAAAGATTATTTTAAAAGGAAGAAAAATATTATATGCCTTTCTATATTTCATCTACTCTATATAAATTAGAATTCAACTTTCATGAATAGCAAAAAAAAAAAAAAATGTCTACCCTTAATTTATGATTCATTTTTTTATAAATTAATTATATTTTGGGGAGTTTTTATGTTATTATTTTAATAACTTTTTTAAAATATTTGTTTATAAATTTCTTTTTTATAAGATTTTTTAATTAGAAAAATAATAATATTATTACAATGAAATATACATTTAAAATATTTAAATGCGTGTGTATTAATCGATAAAAATTATGAGAAATATAATAGTTACTAAAAAAATCTAGAGATATTATATTTAAATAAAAAGATGAGTAAAAAAAGTTGTAGAAAATAAAAAATAGACCTTATAAATTAGTTTATGTTTTCAAAACTAACCTCATAAATTTGTTAATATATGTGGAGGATTGAAAATGCATAGTTCCTTTTTTTTTTTTTTTTTCTAGTGGCGTGTCAGAACAGAACACTGGCCTCTCTTTATATAAGCTAGTGAATTTGATAGGATCACACATGAAATGGGGACAGACCACTTCTGCTTTGAAATTATTGTCCGTCCAACCTACTATTTCATTCCTTTTTTTTTTTTAAGGGACATTTCTTTATTATTATTATTATTATTATTATTATTATTATTATTATTATTATTATTAAGAAGTTGTGAATTATTAGTTAATTAATTCTATACCCCCTATTTGTTCATATAAACTAATAATCTTATTTCCATTTTTTAAAAAAAAAATAATTTCCAAATAGTACAATTTAATACATGAAATTTGAAATTAATTGTATCATTTTCTTTGTTAATTGTATTTATTTACAAGCATAATAATAATTCAAATTTTACGTATGTATTACGTCTACGCTTAATCGGATTAATCAATAAACTATGACAAGCTTAATAAAAATTACAATAAAAATATAAATGATGATATGAAGCGATAATATGAGAATATACCCATATAATATTGTATAGGGGAATCCAGAAGGTCAACCCAAGCCACCAAAAAAAAAAAGGTCAACCAAAATTGGATCATGAACCAAATATTGTCTTTCAATCTCAAAAGTAACCCATTACCCATACCCTTATTATGCATTCCACTCCTTTCAATTCTTCGCATTTTTAGCCGTTTTATGCTTTGGGAATTAGCTTTTTTCTGTCTTTTCTTTTTTATTTCTTTCTAATTTATTCCACTCCCTTAAACTCTTAATTGTTACAATTTTATGTTAATAATATCTAACTTAAAATGCGATGATTTCCATCCAGAAAAATTCAACTAATTTAAACTCTTTTTTAAATTTAAATAAACAAAAATGTCTTTATTTATATAGAATAAATTCAGTCATAATCGAATATGGATCAGAATTATGATTCCACCACCCAACAAGATTTTTAACAATTTTAACTATTTTTTTTAGTCAAAAGTTATTCTTTAACTAAAATTTATTATTTGCAAACTATTTTCATTATAGAGGTTATACAAGTCATATAGTTGGCTCGTGTTAGATGTGACTTATTTATAGTCATATTTGAAACAAAATTCAGCATTAATTAGCAATAATAAAATTTTACTGAAAAAAAAATTACTAGAGCTTAAATTACGATGGATTTTAAGTTTTTTTTTTTTTTTTTTTAAAGCATGCAAATGTTTCATATGGAGATTATTTGATCACCATAATAATTAGGTTTTAGAATTGAAGGATAAGCCGCTTTATCTAAACCTGATTTAGATGTTGCAAAAGAGGAAGCAAAGAATTATTCGTATTTTTACCTTTTTCTTAAAAAATAAAAAGGTATCTTACATATTGGGTTTCGTATAAAACCCGTTGAATTCAACAACAACTATATAATAAATACTCTTATCAAGATATTTTTTTAAAAAAAAAAAAAATACACCACCATACATAAGTGCAGGAACATGAAATTATACAGTATTTTTTTCCGGGTGTTAATTTATTAGTGTTACTTTTACAAGAAAAAAATTATAATTAATTAATTAATAATGAAAAGGATAATAAAAAGAAATAGAAATAAAAAAAAAAAAAAGTGTAGACGGCGCCTACTCCCATTTTCAATTAGTGGTAAAAGGACACGGGCGGTGGGCTTTAATTTTTATTAATTTGATATTTATGTTTCATTAAGTATAAGCATGTCATTTGCTCTACATGACATTGACACGTGTCTTATTTGTACCTTCTCTGCCTTGCCTTTTATCATGTGACTCCTTCGACTTTGGATTTCGATTTTTGCTTATATATTATTTCACTAAACAACCAGAATTATTGGTTGGGTGTCGGTCAACTGAGACAAATGGACTAGACTTAAATTAATTAATTAGGATTATCAAAAGCAATTGATAATATATTTTATAATAAGTGGATTGCCAGGAGTTTGTCTTTGTTTTAATAGACTAGTTTAAAAAATTAATATTATATATTTAATTATTATTGTACAAAAACAAAGTACAACTCTATTCGATTAGTTGTGTATAATCCAAGGAAGCATGACCAATGAATTTATTTTTCATTTTTATTATTTTTATTTTTTAACATGGGGTTTGCGTTTAAAATAAAAATGAAAATCCTCAAGAAACTGGCTGGCTGGCACAAGTCATGGGCACATACAAGAAAACAAGAACAGACCAGAAATACAACACGTATTGAGGTTGATAATGGATGTATCATATATGCAATATGGATAGCTTTTTTTATGAGCTCATTTCTCAATTTAATTTCCAACCAAAAACAATCCCAACAGCGATCTCAATTTTTTTATTAAAAAACATTATTTAGGTCGGATTTAAGGAATCATTTATGTATCAAGTCAATAAGAATATTTTTTAAAATAGAGTCGATCATGGTGAATATTCAGAATAGGTTTCAACATTCTAATTCCCGACCTGTTCTGTTACGGATTTGAATTTATTGATTACAGATCAGGTCGCGGGACAAGATACTGGCTTTCGGGTTTTATAAATTATATTTTAAAAAATAGGAAGACTATTTTTATAATTTCTTTACTAACAAATAATCAAATAAAACATGTTCACTATGGAACTTACTGAAAGAAAAATTAAAATATGTTATCTAGTTGTTTCCTGCAAATTTCCTCTCCATTTTGATGGTATTAACAGATTTCTGCATTAATTTTCTGAAGCAGCTAAAGTACTTGATCATTCTAAGTCAAATTAAAGTATTAACGGGGATGGCAAAACTCTGGCTCCTGCCAATCCACTACGAGTTTTATTTTTCAACCTCAAATCTGTCCCTAGACTTTGTTGGTAGGTCAAAATCTCTTCTGTTTGGATCAGGTCATTAAAACTCCAACGGATCAGATAAAATAAGCGATCTTATTTTTAAGTATATCTGGTCTCTTGGACTTCGAGTCAATGAGAATTTTACATATATTTCATATGTCTTTTTTTTTTCGATGAAGGACGCTAACACCCTAAATGCATCTAATTATTATTATTCCATAATCATTTTATGATAAATTGATCCAATGGACAGTGCAATCTTAGACTATCTTCCTAATCAAGGTTTATAGATCAATTTATATTATGAACAAATAGTAGTTCGGTCTCATTTACCCCTAAATTTTTTACTATTTGTTCACTTTAATTAGTTTTTGTGGTATTTAAAAGTCACAATGTGATATGCTTATTGTAGAGAGAAATGCAAGTAAAGACAAGGTTGTCCGATTCCGATGAATCGTCTGTAATACATCCTAATCAAGTGTAAGGTAGAGTGACGTTTGGTTTGGTATATACCAATAATCTACTTCTATATTCCTTTTGCAAGTGAAAGAGACTTCATTTCTATGCTTCTTATCTTGAAAATTTTAGTTTAGTTTGACTCTCTCCATTAGAAATTTAAAATAGTAATATTTCTAAAAAAAGAATATTGACCTTACTGTAGTATTTTTTTTTTAAATTTTCTTTTTCTTTAGATTATAATAATTGACACAATATTAGGAGTTAGGACACTTACTAATATTTGGTTGTATAGTTTAAACCCCATTTCAGTGGAGAATTATTATTTTAAATCCACTAGTTTAGCATCTATATATATATATATATATATATATATATATATATATATATATATATATATATATATATATATTAGAGATATATCACTCAGACAATATGAGATAGAGGGTGTATCAATTTTTTTGGGCCCAGAGAGAATAAAGAGAATCTGTGGT
>CANUEY010014213.1:0-17797 GCA_948099555.1 Croton setiger | reverse complement strand
TATATGCTTATATGAGAGATATTGCTATGAAATGTATATATTGCATAAATGCATTTCACAGGACATAATTACAAGCGTTGTGATTATCGAAGCCAGTGTGTGCAAATTTCACCAGGAAAAACCTACGGGTTTTTACAGAGAGGCCTATGGGCTTATATGATATAGAAAGACCTACGGGTCCTAAATGCTACAGAAATGATCTTCGGATCTTACAGAGATGATCTTTGGATCTTACAGAGATGATCTTCGGATCTTACAGAGAGAGGTTTGGCCGATGGTTAATTCCGGTCTTCCTCATTTGCTGGATCCAGCTAGGAAACCGACAGAGGTGAAATTTCCGGGGCAACACTTGGCCGATAATTCACAACTAAAGAACAGAGAAAACATGACATTTAGCATTTTATGCATACAGATGTGACTATATGATAAAGATGTTTATATGATAGAAATGTTTATATGACAGAGATGGTGAATTGACAGAGATGATCTATATGATAAAGAAGGTTTTATCAATATTTTAGTTATATTGCTTTATATGTTTATGTTGTTTATATGTGTGGTTTACATTTACTGAGTATGCGACTCATCCAAATCGCAATATGTGTTTCAGGTCCGTAGTCCGAGTGAGATACTGAGGCTTAACTCGTCTATGCACAGGTCGGTCCAGCAGGAATCTAGGCTTCTTTCTTCTCACAGTCCATATTGTATATGTTGCATATAGTGTGTTTATGCTTTGTTTTGTAAGCATAATTTTATATAGTTTTGGCATGTAATTATGTAGTGCTATGTTTTATAGCCTTTTGGATTAACTGCTGTTATATCCATATTACGTTATATGTGAAGTATGCTATGATGATATATGTTGTTGGATGTTAGTTATAAATGTTATACATGTTATAGAGATTAAATAGAGATGGCAATATGTGACGTATGTTATGTATGTTTAAAAAAAAAAGGCTTGTTTTATGACATAAGAGTATAGTAAGAGGTGTTACATAAGGGATAGTCAAATTTTGACTAATGGTAGCCAATAGAAAACAAAAAAAATAGTAAGTTTGCAAAACCATTGCATGCTTGCTTGCTTTGAACCATAAAGACTTTTATTTAATTTGCACACTGATCCTTTTGGCACCTGCATTCCAAGATGGGGTTCCATATAAACTTTTTCATCAAGATACACTATAGAGAAATGCATTGTTGACATCTAGCTACTTCAAACACCATCCATTCATTGTTGCAACTGCTAAAAGTAAATGGATTTTTGTGATATTGGTCACTAGAGAGAAGGTATCACAATAATCTACTCCTTCAATTTGAGTATATCCTTTGGCCATCAAGCGTACTTTGTGTTTTTTTATTATTCCATCTGCCTTCAACTTGGGTTTGAAAACTCATTTGCAACCAATTAGAGTTTTGTTTGGTGGTAAAAGCATAATTGTTGGTTAACTGTAAAGCTTCAATCTCTTTATCCATATTTTATGCAATCGTTTAGGTCAGATATTTATGCAATCGTTTGGGTCAGGCATTTTTTCTTAATTGTGTTTGAGGTAGATTGCAGTCATTTCCTAGCAAATTCTGGTATCAAATTGCAAGAATAATTTTTCTAGGATTTATAACAATGTTTAGTCATATTAACCCAAAACAACCCTTGTTTTATCTTCTATTTTTCATGTTGAGTGATGCATGCTATATAGTTTAGAAAATTTTAAAATGCAATTGTGAACATTGATAAAAAAAAATTGCTATTTGGGTTTTAATTGATGGGAGGATCTTGAGAACACAACATTTTCCCAAGTAGTTTTTCTTTTTTTAATAAACTAAGAGTTTGGGGTTTTTGCAGTATAGCTATTTTCCTATGGATTTTTCATTATACTTATAGGTCATCGTGGTTCTTACCGCTGCTAAAACTATCATTACTGTTTAGCCCCGACGCCACTAAAGGTATATGGTCATATACCCTAGGTATATCATGCACAAATACCAACTAAAGAAGGATGGATATTTGAATTAATGAATTACAATAGTAATGTGCCAAGTATATGGCTAATATATCCTTGAATATGGTCCATATACCATGATAAATGAGACATATACTGGTCATATGACCATATATACCAGACACACAAGAATGCGTTTAAGCATAAAATCACAATCATATTTTAGAAACTCATTATAATATTTATAATTAGAAATCAACTACAATACTGGTATATGACTCATATACGCTAGATATATCATATACAAACAATGATCCTATAAATGCAAACAAAAAATTTGTATCTTTTAGAGAGAAAACAGTAACATTAAAAGTTTAAAAAAAAAAAAACAAAAACTAGTAGAAAAGTATATATACAGCAAGCTAATAAGTTAACAATGCAATTTCTAACATTTTTGCATGGGTTCAAAATAGAATTCTTGGGATTATTGATTCATATCACAAGTTTTATGCTTTGAAATTTCGCACAAAATGATGATAGATTCCTTCAAAATTCATCGATTCAAAATTGAAATCAGTAAATTTTAGAAAAATAGGAACGAACTCTAATTCCAATCTTCAACGACACTTCTACTGCTGTGTTGCGGTTGACGGACGGTGACGTTGTTGCTGTTGTGGTGCGGTTGACGGAAAAGATTGCTGCGGTGGTTGTTCGTTTGCTACGGTGGTCATCGGTTTTGGTTTCTGCAGAGTTCTAACATTGCAAAATTAGAGATTTTTTTTTCATTTATTTCTGTTAGTGACTATTAGGAAATGGAAGAAGGGTAAGTTTGAGTTTTTAAATTTTTATTTAGTGAAAAGTGTTATTTAGCACATTTTAAAATCTTTCGCTATTTAGCACCTAATATTTTGTAAAAAATGCTATTTGGCATCTTTCCTCAAAAAGACTTATTGAAAAACTTGAATGTTAATAAACTATAGATTAGTGTCATAATAAGTACAAAGTTGCAATTAAAAATAGCCAAAACAGCAAAATAAGGCCTATTTATATGACCAGCAACCCTGATCCAATACATGACAGAAATATAAAAAACTAATAATTAATAATTAAAAAAAAAATCCTTAAAATAGAAAAATACAAAATTGATCTCTTAAACAGTCAAATTTACGCTACAAATTCACAACAGGGCCAATCAGCCTCGTGTTGACTTTTTATAGTTATCCTTGTCGCAAAATTCTTTCCTAAAAACTATCATGGGCTCCAAATAGATATTGTTTGCAAAAGTTAAGCTTTATCATCTTATCACAATCAATGTCTTCCATTAAATCCAGTGATAAAATTGATCCAATTCCATCCTAAACTTTGCTTAATTAAGGAACTTAATGACTAATCTCATTAGGCCAACTAATTCTTAGTAGAGCAAACATCCTGTTCAGTTAATAGGTAAATTCCTACTTCATCTTTATAAGTGTTGGAGCATGTCCATTAATGCATTTTTTTTGCCCTCGACCACATTTTATCCCACTACGGGTTGGGTGTTTGATAGGATATGGGGTGGATCAGAATGGAGCAACATTTTAAATAAAAGAGTTAATTATTTACCAAAATTATGCATTCAAAATTTTTTAAAAATAGAATAGATTATTTGTCAAAATCATATGTCTAAATTGTCTTTAAAATTAAACATACATAGTAACATAAATTGCCTTTAAAATAAAAAATACCAATATTTTTAATACTTTAGCACTTAATACAATTCAACATAAATAAAATTCCTTTACAAGGGAATGTCCAAGAGTTTATATTAAATTGGCTATGCGTTAGCTACCTCATACCTCAGTTTTTTTACCACCTTTATTGCAATTAATATTTCTCTCTTTTTATTTTAATAATGAATATTTATCTTTTAATTATATTTTAATTTTGAAGATTTTTCAAGTTTCATTTGACTTTTAAGATTTTTTTTACTCGATGATTTTTATTTAATATCTTCTAATATTTTTTCTTAAATTTCTCATACGCTAACTCTAGTTGATATTCATGATATTTCATTTATTATTCAATATGTACTATTAATGACAAAAATTTAATATTTCCCCTTTTCTTTGGCTTTGCCATTGATAATATTTATTTAGTATCATATTAAACGATAAAAAAATATTTTACTACTTTTTCGAAATTAAGTGGTCATATACTTATTGTTTTAGTTGTATTCCTTTTTCATGAATATGTTAAGATTGAAGTCTTATTTCGATTCTCATTAACAATTAGTACTGACTAGTATCTATTTTATATATAAAATATTTCCAGTTTTTATTAAAAAAATGATTTTTGTATAACTTATTTATGATGCCTAGTATTTTTGTTAGCACATAGAAAAGCAAAAGATATTTAACATGATGAGTTACCACATCAAGGTCGATCTCAAGAAGCCCCTCTGAAAATATATCTAAGGCAAAAAAGGTAGCTTTACCAAACACAGGCCCGTTCTCCACATCTTTTATTTGAATCAACATCAATATGTCAAGGTCTTCCTATGCTAAAATTTGATTACACAAATTTCCTCTCCCTCCAAATTTCCCTGTTCAGCCTTATAGTTCAAACTCTCCTTCTAGAGTGCTACTAAAAGGACCCCTCCTACTATTGATTACCAATCATAATCAAATTACCGACTTAAAATATTTTGATCTTTTTTAAAGTGTTGGATCATGAATATCTTGTCATATCATTAAGAAGATTATTAGAAACAAATGTTTTAAATATTATCAATCCATTCATTCTACAAGGACCATTAATAATATTTAGTAACCAATTTACCGAATATTTATTTCTCATTTATCACCAATTATCGATTTACTGAATATTAATTTAATGATTACCAAATTTCACAAACGGTATCATTTTGTTATTATTGTTGATAGTGTCTAAATTTTCTTTTTTTGCTTCTTTAAAAATTATTGATTTCTTAAAATAATACAAAAATATCACTTATATAAAAACAAAAACTTACCATACCATGATTAGAGTGTAAAATTACCATTAATTGATAAAAGGAGTTTAAACTCCAAAATATAAATAGCACAGGAGCCTGAAATGTTATTGGCTCTTAATTTTTCACTGCAATATCTGTTTAAAAAAAAAAAAAAAGAAATTCACCCAAATTACATTTTCATCATGCTAAAAGAATGTTGCTGATGATAAAGAGGACAGTACTGTCCTATATACTTGAGTTTTTTAGAATTTGCAAAAATCTTCGCCTCTTTTGTTGCCTTTTGATGGTGGATTTAGTATGAGTTTGATAATTTAGTGATTTTTAAGAATTCATAGGCTCTCAATACTTTTTATAATTTTTTTTTACCCTTTGTATAAAAAGTATTTGATGTGCATAATAAATATTAACATTTTTTTTTAAAAAAAAAGTATATTAGTTTTTTTATAGTTTAATTTTTGCAATGTATTTAATGTCTTTTCTTAATCTCAGAGAAAGTGTAAAAGAGAATTTATTAACTACCCATTTATATGAGCTTTTCTTCAGCTTATAAGCTATTATTAAATAATCAGCGAGTTAGAACTTTTCATAAATTGCTTTTAAAAAGTCAGAAGAGAAAAATACAAAATAATTCTAAACACTCTTATTCTAACACGGACAGAGTAAATAGATATTCTTACACCATAATTTAGTAGGCATGATGTAATTAATTTAAGATAGCCTTTTTCATTAATTTATTTAATGCTTTGAAACCCAAAAAATGTTATATATCATTGTGCACATAAAATATGATGGAACTTTGAATGCTATAAACCCAATGCAGGAAGGAAGACTCAAAATATGTGCAAATTGCAATTAATGAGTCTTAGCCTCTTACAATGTGTAGCCATGCTTTTTTCAACTTAAAAGTTAAGACCATTATTGTTTGATGTTCAGGTTTTATATCTATATTTTTCTTTCAAATGGAATGTCTTCTAATTAGGTTTTTATTTTCTTTTTTTTCCCCCATAGAATAAAGCACTGTATTAATTAGAACAGACGTGCTACTCCCAATACGAGTCATCAAAATCTGCACAATGCTCAATTCTGAAATTTCCATCCAAATTCCAAAGAGTTTTCGGTAACCTAATACATATGAAAATTGTTGATATTTTGGTATTTTAAGTTACTATTTTGAATACACAATACCCAATATTATATTTGGAACTAATTTTGATAGAATAGTCTTATAGTTGTGTAGTTAGCGTTGACCATCAATTCACATTTCAAGATTTACCTGAATTTGAATTGAACTATGGTATAAACCTTGATACTGTGAATCGCCAATTGTAGATTGCCCAATGTTCAATTTAAATAATGGTCTGACGATTCAACTCATTAGTTCGCAGGGGTACTAGCAGTTTTTTAATATTTTTGAAAAAATAAAATTGCACTTGTACTAGAGGTGGAAATGTTTTTTTTTTTTTTTTTTTTTTTAAAATTTGTAGAGTTGTAGAATAAGTTTATAACAATTGATAAAAAATATTGGACGCTGTAATAAATTGTAGAACATTTTAAAATTTTTTTTTGGAAATCAGAATATTGAAATTTGTAATTTGAAATAAAAAAATTCTAATTACTTTAACCAATATGAATGATTAAATATTTCAAATAAATTTGGACAAGATGAACTAACTTTTTATTAGAAAAAAAAAAAAGAACATTTGAATTAAAATTAACTTAAATGTATTAATTACAATAATTTGGTAACCCTTAGCATTGCAATTTCCAATTTGCAACTTGAGGAAGTTTCCTTTGCCGACATTGGTTTCTCATTTAATTTATGTAGTGCTTCCTAAAATCCAGTACAGTTATTGTATTAATTTTTAATTATGGTCACATTAGCTAGCTAAGTTTCTATTCTAAAGTCAAATTAAGCTAAATTAACTACTGAACAATAGGAAGAATCTAGCATTTGGTTTATTTCTGTGTTGAACTTGAACAACAATATATTTAATGTAAGAGGAACAGTAATATGATTCATTTAAAAAACATATATATTATATATATTGTTAACTATTTTAGCTAAGTTGGGTAGGCTCTTTCTTTGATAATTCCTACATTATATTATATTATTATCAGCACGTGATATTAAATCTTAAAATTGTGAAGTCTTAGTTCAAAAGTCAATTAACATAGGAAAAAATAAGGAAGAATAGTTAGCAGAAGTAGAATAATGTCAGAGAAACGGATTTTGTAACGTGGAAGTAATTTATTCAATTAGTAGTATAATATATACATGTGGTTTAAAACTTAAAATAGGATCAAAATTTTAATTTCTAATCCTAATCTCAGAAACACCATTTATTTTTTTAGTATATTATTGCCATAATTTTTTAATAATTTAATCTAAAAACTGCTGCTGCTACGGCACTAATGGTTATTTGTGGGTGATGGGTAATTGAGTAACTAATTTTGTATAGTGTAAATTTACTCAACTTTGTTTTTCTTTAAACATTTTATTTATACACTTATTGATTCATACAATTTTCAATACTCTTATTGATTAAAAATTTACTCAATTTTCGAAACTTAAAGTTTATTTATTATTTATTAATTGAATAAATAATAATATACAAATTATATGGTTAAGATTTTTAAAACTTAAACATAAATTATAACACGGAAAACATTCAATTATTTAAAAAAGTATTCAAAATTATACCAAGCATTTGTTTTACATCTATGAGAGAAAGAAAATAGTTCAATAACAATAATAATAATAATAATAATAATAATAATAATAATAATAATAATAATAATAATAATAATAATAATAATAATAATAATAATAATAATAATAATATATTTTCGCAGTATATTAAATTATTTAATTATTTTGTGTTGTCTAACT
Organism: Croton setiger; assembly: GCA_948099555.1. Classification (NCBI taxonomy): domain Eukaryota; kingdom Viridiplantae; phylum Streptophyta; class Magnoliopsida; order Malpighiales; family Euphorbiaceae; genus Croton; species Croton setiger. The sequence continues at coordinate 9,978 of CANUEY010014213.1, read as the reverse complement.
ATTGAATTTTTATTATAATAAAATAACTAAAATTTATAAATTAATATTATTTAATTGATTCATGCAATATGTATATATGTATCTACGGATAATACATATACTCGTGATTGGTATACCAAATCAGTGGAGTTGTGATTTGATTTTGATTGTACACTGAATGACATATTTGGTAGGTAAATATTTATTGAAAATCTCTTTTACAATTTTCTCAGACAGAAATCTTAAACTCAAAAAGTTTGTGTAATTAGTGAGAATAGTAGTTTTCCTACTTTGAAGATTTAATGATAATACTAATAATAACTAGGCTTTTTTCATTGCGTTGCACGGTGTTGCAGGAGTTTTGATTTTTTTTTCTAGCTTAATTTTGTTTTATATAATTTGTACTTTATCTTATTTTTATTTATAATCTATATTTTAAATTTTGATTTTTTTATATAATTCGTACTTTACTTTATGTTATTTTTATTTATTATTTACATCATAATTTTCGTCTAATTGATGACATATTTTATAGTGTCATAATATAGTATAAGTAATTTTATAACTTTATTTTAATTATATTTTAACTGGGATTTGTAAAATTTTTTTTTAATACAAATGAGAGAATAAATCCAATTATAATTTCTGCGTATGGATCGTGAAGGTCTAAAACTAAATGTGAATTTTGGCAGAATTGGAACTAAAATTTATAATTCAAAATCGAACCAGAATTGGAACCAAATATTTTTTAATATGGGTATGGTACTGATTCCTATGTGGAACTGTCCCGAAATTAGTTTTAGAATTATAATAAGAATTAGAACCGAGAAGAAGAATCAGAACTTATTGCTTAAAAATTATGTGGTTTTGGTTCCTAAAACAAAAAACTTCTAGACCTAAGAGCACTATAGCAGCACGTAACCATTTTGAAAGTGGTACTTGCTCTCATCTCTTCTTCTCATCTTCTAATATTTTTACAGAATTACTTGTTCTAATATTCATTTATATAATTACCCATATATTTTTGTCTTGGAATTGGATTGTTTTCCAACCAAAAAATTTCTTAGTTGGCTTTACATCACTTATGTTATAATTTCCAATACGTACTATATATTGGTTGGAAAGATAATGAATTCTCTACTTATGAAATTGGAATACTATATTATAACCAGGGCGAATTCACTTAAATGTTGATGCTTCTAGAGAAATAAAATCAAATATTAATGAAAGAAGAAATTGTAAACTTTTAATATTTAACTTTTTAACTTTTATTTAAACTCATATTTTTTTTTATATGATAATTTTGGTTCTACTCACAACTAGATTCTGAATTTGAACTGAAAAATAAGAACCAAACTAAAACCAAAACAAAAAGTAGTCTGATTCTCATTTCAGCCATTTGACTCCATATGTAAGAGATGTCCATTCCTTGCCATAGCATCCGAAACCTCATTTGCGCAAGTTTTCAAATGACGGGTAAAACTAATAAAAAAAGAAGCAATTTCTAGGTAATGCTAAACTATTAATGCATGAATATAAAATGAGCAAACAATAATCAAAGACAATATCAAGAGTGAAATTGGATTTAACTTGATGAATCCATACGGATTTTAATTATGCTTGATGCACGAAGTCAAATTTCTTATTCCTTATACGACAAAAACGAACAAGAAAGGGAAAAACGAAGCAATGAACATAAGATCAACCACTATAAACAACTTGTAAATAAGCTGTAGTTGTCTAAACTGAATTTTAAATCTGTAGGTCTTGATTTCGGTGTGAGGCTTTGGATTTGAGTTTGGGCTTCGGCCCAATAAATTGAAATTTGAAGTAATGGTATTGACAGTATTAAAGCAAGGCATACATTTTGCATGTTGTGTGTAGATGATCATGCTTTTCATGCTCCAAGAAATCCGCTTAAATAGAAAACAAAGCAGGACTTGAAACGTGTTCCAATTTTGTCATGTTCTTTTACTTTACTATCTGCTATTAAGTTTTCTTAATAAAATTCCAAATTTTCTGCACATAAAATTTACTTGTATTTATATTATATCATTTCACCTTATTTCATGTCATTATGTGGGATAAAGTTACAACGGATGTTAGACAGATGAATAATTAATTATCATTTGTTACAATATTTTAATTAGAAATTAATTAAAATTTAAAATTATTAATAAATTAATATAGATTACTTAATTAATTAAATTTTTCAAACAAAATACATGAATAAATATCTTTAAAAAACACTAGTTTAAAAAATTTTCCAATCATATATATATATATTCCCTCCACCTCCAAAGCGAGTGAAGTAATCCCCGAGCAGTCTTTTCTTTGGGAGAGCTAGCCGCAAAGGCTTAAGCACCAAGAGAAGCAGATGAATTGACTTTATAGCCTAGCACCTTTTCATCTGCACATGAAAACAGACACCAACGATCTCTTGTTTACCTTGAGTCCACTATAATAAATAATAAATGACTAGGCTAGGGCTATGGTCGTTGACATAAGGCTATTAGCCCTCCATGTAATTAAGCTAGTTCCAAGATATTGGGCTGCACTTGTCTTTCAAGGAAGTTCTTGCAAATGACTTGCACACACCTTACATTTGCTAGAATCTATAATAGGAGGGCGGGAGGAACTGATAGTTTTTTTCGGATAGTGCAATCAACGAGAAATTCCTTCGCCTTAGTAATTTGCTAAGAAAACCTGGTTCTCCTGGTACTATGATATGACATCCTCTTTGACTGAAAATTTTGTCTCATCCAATCATTCACAATAAGCACTAAAAGTTTCCTATGGTTACGAGGATGTGAATAGCATTCCAAACATCCCTAGCCACTTTACCCTCTTGAAGAATATGAAAAATTTTCACATGTAACTACTCTTTCTCTTCTATGCATCTGCCCATATTGATGAGCTTAATCGACCCCGACCAAATCCCTTTCCTTTGGGAAGGAAGTTAGACTCGAAACCAAGAAAGATCTCTTTCTAGCCCCTTTACCAACAACTGAACTAGCTTCCCTTATGTTGACAATACTATTATCTTTTACTCCAAAACCGGTTAAAGAGCTTCTTCTTATCAGGCTTCTTGCTGTTGGGAAAGAGAAACCTCCAGTCGAATTCGATCTAGAGCAAATTAACCTGGAGGTATGAAGTCGCCTCAGCGAAGATATTGGGTGGATAGTTGGTGAGAGACCTGCAACATGAATCACTCATTTCGCCCTTGGTCGAGGGCTTTGTTACAAAAAAAAAGGTAGTTTCCTTCTCGTTGTATAAGAAGCAATAGCTCCTAGTATTTGCGGTGTGATTTCTTTCCTTTCTGCTTGGTTAGATTGCTTTAATTAGCTAAAATCATAAATCGAGGAAAAAATAGATTTAGATGAGTGAAAATAGAACTAAGCTAAAGCAAGAGATGCCATAAGAGAATCCGCATAAGTAACTGGATAAAAAGAAATCACTGAACAAAAGCAAAAGCCGAAACTAGAATAGAGGACGGTGGAAAGCGTTTCGCGAAGTTTTCAATCAAAATATATGAATAAATATCTATTAAAAAACTAACTAATAATGATAATAGTTTTAAAATTTTTTTAATCATATATATATATATGCGCGCCTATATGATCATATTATTCCATATATATATATATATATATATATATATGCGTGTGAGCGATAATATTTTTGTATATTGGTTACTATCATATTTTAAACATGTGGCATGTTTTTTTTAAAAAAAAAATAATAATGGAACAAATATTATGGAAAATTATAATATATAGCATAATTTGAATGTTTACATTTAATAAATGGCACATGAGTCGGGCTCGACCCCTATGCCTGCAAATATATTCTCCACTTTTTGAATGCTTATGTGAATATCTATATTAATAAAAAAGCACATAAATTTAAAAATTGAAAAAATAGCAATTTAAGCCAATATTAGTGAACTTGTATTATGTTTTATCTTTAAACCTTGCACAATAAATTATTTTTATTTTTAAGATTTTCTCCAAAGAGTTATTTTTTAAGAATTAAAATATGAAAGAGATATAGAGCAATGAAAGCCGTGAATTATAATAGACAATGTAGAATTGTCGCCACGAATTCATCGGTGACTCTATGAATACCTATAACAATCTCGATAGTTGTTTGGAATAGTTAGAATCTCCATTTGAAACTTTCATAGTTAAATCTTTCAGAGAAAAAGGAGTTAAAAGAAAAAAGAAAAGAAAAGAAAAGATTTTGTCTACAAACTGAAGAAAGCTTTCTAGATAAAAAATGAAAGACGAAAACAAAAAATTGGATATTTGTTTGGCTTTCTCCAAATTGAAAGTCTTGGAGATCTATTGGCATTTTGGCAATGTTGAGAATGGAAATAAAAAATTTGTTTCCAATTTTGTAAGAGTTGATGTTTAATTGGAATAGAAAAACAATTGGGTTTGATTTTTATATGGAGGAATGGAAGATTTTAGAGTTGTAGGTATGATGAATCTTGTGCACCTAAGATGATTTATCCCTTCTTGCTTCATTGTTGCTAATAATTAATGTGATGAATTGTAATAATTATATTCTTACTTTCATAAAAGAGAAGGTAAAAGGTTATTGTTCATTTTGTTAATCTTGATAAATGCATGATAATTTTTTTTATTTTGTTTAATAATAAAGGCTCATCTGAAATGAATGAATTCTATAAAAAAATTGTGAAATTCAAATTCCTATAATTGAATATAATTATTTCAAATTCAAATATATTGATTGGAATTTGTAAATAAATTTCATATAACCAAATTTAAATTATTTTACCAAACTATCTTCTGAATTTCTTCACAACAAATGACTCTCACCTTTTCCTTCCAAAACTAAGAAATTGCTATTGTTGCAACTATTGTTGCTACTACCATTGCTACTACTGCTACTAGTGTAGCAACTGTTATTGCTGCTACTACTGGCCTACTGCTTCTACTGCTGCAACTGCTAATACCGTTGTTGTTGATATGTTGTTTTTACTACTACCATTGTTGCTACTATTCATGTTACTACTGTTGATGTTGTTACAATTGCTACTGCTACTATTATTGTAGCGGCTACTACTGCTACAACTATTACTACTGTAACTGTTATTTCTATTGCTACTATTGCTATTACTACTACTACTGTTGTTGTTGATGTTACAGCTGCTGTTGCTATTAATGATATTAATATTGTTGCTGTGACTGCTACTACTACTTTTGTTGCTGCTACTGCTACTGCTGCTACAAAACATCAACTACTACTATTGTTGCTTTAACTACTATTATTGTTGCTGCTGCTACGGCTGCTACTATTGTTTGGTACTGCGATTGCTACTGCTATTGTCGTTGCCACAATTATTATTGTCGTTGTTATTGTAACTTCTACTACTGTTGTTGTTGTGATTACTAATTTTGTTGCAACTACTACTACTTTGTACTACTAATACTATTGTTGCTATAACTACTATTGTTGCTGCTACAACTTTTTTTCCTACGAATGTTGCTACTATTGCTACTACTGTAACTACTACTATTATTGCTGCTCCAACTACCATTGTTGCTACTGGTGCTGTGATTGCTACTGCAGTTGTGGTTGCCATAATTATAGCTATTGTTGTTGTTACTACTACTGTTGTTGTTATTGTTATTACTATTGATGTTGCTACTAATAATAGCAATGGTAATGGTAACCATTGTTCATATTGATATCTCATTATGCAAAATTATAATTATAAAAGATTGAATTGATTTGTGGGTAAAATACTAAACTATTTTAATTTTTAAAATTATGCTAAATATAAATTTATGGAATTCAATTTAAATTAGTCATTCCAAACACTCATAATTCATTTGGAAATGAATTCTATTAAGAATTCATTGCAAATGAATTCTATTAGGAATTCATTGCAAATGAATTCTAAATCCGTGTTTCATTCATTCTAAAGAGGGACTAAATGAAATAGTCATATATAAATATGAGTGGGTATTTTTTAGGTCTTAACGTTTTAGTAAATATACTCTTAGGTATTTTTGTTTTTTAAAATATAATATTAGATCCTTTCATTTAAAAAAGTTGTTATCTCATAATAGTAAAGGAAAAAAAATACTTTTTATCATCTTTAACCTTCGGCATCAGGTATTAAAATGTAATTTTTCACACCAAATACTCCAAATCTATTTGCAGAAAAGAACAAAGTAAATATATCAATTTGAAACTCTCAACATAAGCAATCAGAATTCCATCTTTGTTTTTTCAAGCTCATGAGGACCCCTAAAAATAAAGAATAAAGTTCAAAAGCATTAACGACCCACTTAGGGCTTGATTATTTCCATTAAACGTTGGTGAAATTTGAAGCCACTAAAAGAAAGCAGAGGTCGTTACGAGTATTTTGGTGTCCTCTACCTTGTTGTTCGTCAACCATAAAAGAATATATGTTTGGGTCGAAATTTAGGTTTTAATGATTCAAAACTTTCTTTTACATTTAGAGATCTTCATCTGCTCCGTGTTCGAATGACCAAACAAAGACCGAATTTTGATTTCCCACATTGAGAGTTTCAAATTGCGATTTTTCCAGTGATGATCTGACTTCCACGTTTTTTTAGGCAGTTTCTCACCAAGACGAAAAATAAATTTTTTTGCCATAATGCAATGCCCACCTCATCGATTTCACTCGGAAACAGGTCAGAATCATCTTAGCTACATGTTGGTAAGTATGAATCACGACGAAAATTAGTGTTTCTCGTCAAAAAATTATGATAGGCAAAGAACTCCTTCTCTAGCGAAGTACCTCTATAACTCAAAGGATTTTCATTTGAAATTCGACAAAAATAGCCAAGAAACTCTTTGGCATTCTTCTACTTGATGGAAACACAAAAAAATCATCAATCCATCGTGAATTGGAGAGTTTTCTGACTGGATACGCTTAAAATCACAATTTTTCAGTGTCGATGCTTTAGAGCTAGGATTAGCCGGCTTCTAGCCACCACCATTTCTTAGGATCTTGAAAGACTTGCATACATGAGTGTAGTCGATCAATTGATTCTATTGTTATTGCATATATATTAATTAAACTATTTGGATCAGTATCGAAGCCCGATCAATTGATTCTATTGCTATTGCATATATGTTGATTAAACTGTTTCGATCGGTACTGAAGCCTGATCAATTGATTTTATTGCTATTGAATATATATTCATTAAATTTTTTGGATCGGTACTGAAGCGCGATCAATTGATTCTATTGCTATTGCATATATGTTGATTAAATTTTTTGGCTCGGTACTAAAACCCGACCAATTGACTTATTGAGATTGATATATGATAATTTACTATTGGGATCAGTACTGAAGCTCAATCATTGGATTATATTGAAAAATTGTGATGATTATACTTATGTCATACAAATGCATTCATATAGGGTTAAATAAAGGAGTTGTGACCATCTTGACCAGTATTTTCAAAATTACATAAGCGGTGGGTCATTATACGATTTTACAGTTAGGATCTATAGGTCAATATATGATTTATGACTGGACTTTCGGGTCATACAGGACCTTGTTACTAACCAGTCATACGGTTCTTGGGTCATGTTTGTTTTTGTTCCTAGCTAGCCATATGTTAAATGTTATATGAATTACAATTGGACATTCGGGTCGTATAGGATCTTGTTGTGGCATAACATGTCTTTATATCGGTAAAATTCACTTATGGGACCGATGAATTTTCGGTCAATATATGATTATAAAGGCCTTAGGTCATACTTATATTTGTTACTAGCTGCCCATACGGGCCTTGGGTCATAATTGTTTTTGATACTGGCTAGCCATTTGTCTTATGTTATATAAAACTCCTGGAGCAGTACTTGGCATGATGGGTCACAATGCAAATTGAATGGAATCATACAACATAAACCTATACATTTTGATATGTTTTGGTTATTTTTATAAATTGTGATCTATTGTTATTTTAATTTTTTTTTTTGTTTATATTTGTTAAGTATGCGACTCACCAAATTGCTAATATGATTTCAGGTTCTTGATTTGCAACTAACAGCGTTAGTTCCACAATCTTTTTACACAATTCAGTCAACTGAAGTCTAAAACCTCTCTCCCTCATTTTGCATCATAGGTCTAGTTTAGATGTTTTGATTTAACTGACTATTGTGTAGATTATAACATTGTAAATGATTGTTTTGATATAAATATATATTACATATTTTAGTTATGACATGTAGTAATTATTTGTCAAACTATTGGAAAACGTTATATGATGTTATATGTATATGTATGATAAAAAAAAAGGTCTGTTATAATTGAAGAATATAGGTATAGGGATGTTACACTTGATGGCAAGAAATTCTAGCTATTTGTTGAACCACAGAGAAAGGCAAAAAAGGCGCGAACAAGGCCCAATTCTAGCAACCATTAGCTTCAACAAAATTAGATAAAGGCTGCAACAGCTAACTGTGAGATAAAGGAATAGAACACAAAGTCCACAAATCCATTTATTAGTCCAAAAAAAGATACGGTGACCATTACCGTTACTCCAGCACACACCCGAAAAATAATGATGGCCAAACCCGAGTAATGCTCTTGTGACACCCCCGATTAGAGTCATACGTCTTTTTGACGTCATCACATGCATTTTTATTTAAATGCATCAGAGTGTGACATGATATATGGCATTTACATGAAATATATGAATTGGGAAATGATTATAAATGAGTTATAAATGGTAAAAAAATAGGTTTTAAGTTCGTTTATCGTTGAAAGACATAAACGTAGCCAATTAGGGTTTTTGGCTCGCACGACCGAAAAATATCGAAAACGCGCAATATTTTAAATTAAATGATTTTGTTATGATTTTATATATTTCCATACATGATTTAAAGAGTTTTCAAACCAAAATTATACGACGACGTCGTACGGTTACGGTTCCATGAAAATCGTCGAGGTTTCGGTTCGGTTTAGGGCACCGATCGAATCGCGGCAAATTTTCGGGTTCCGATTTTTGTGAAATTTCATAAACGTGTTATACTATTTATTTTGACACCTAAAAAGAATTTAAGCTGGTGCTGGACTTGATTTGGTGGTTGAAATTAGAGGAAAATGTGAAAGAGGAGAAGAGAAATATGTTAATTTTATGGTTAAGTAATAAAAAAGGGTAAAATAATGATTTTGTGCAAAATGAAGCAGCTGCTGGAGTTATGAGTTTCTGGCAGGCTGTGGTGAATGTGATGAAGAGGTGGAATAGGTAGAGTGAGGCTGGTTTAGAGAGAAAGAGAGAGAAACGTGAGAGAAGAGAGAAAAGGAGAAAGAAAGAGAAAAAGAGAGAAAGAAAGGGAGAGATAAGAAATCCATGTTATGGCTTTGATCCTTGGTGTTTAAATTACTTCTGGGATGATTTATGATTGATTAGAGTTGCTAGAAAGGGAAGAGATAGGCTGGTTTGTGAAGGAGAGGTGAAAAATGAAATTTGGGCAAATTCTGGGTTTAGAGGCAGTGTTCATGAAGGGTACTTTGAGCCTTCATATCTTGTGATTGAGAGTGCATGGGAGGATTTGGCTTCGATAGAGTTGTAGAGGGTATGTAAAGGAAGAGTTTGGTGGTCCTGGATCACCGGAAGGCCGCTGGAGGTGGTCGTACCGCTCGCTTAAAGTTGAGAGAAAAATAGGCAGTTTCTGGTTCTGGGTAAAAACAGTGTGAGGAGCCAACCTTGAGCGTTTATATCTTTCAATCTAGAGAGGTTTTGGGAATTTGGCTCCGATGGTTAGCTAGAGGGTGTGCAGGGGAAGAGAACGGTGGTCGTAGCTTGCCGGAAAGTGGCCGGAGGTGGACGTACAGTCGCTTGGAAGTTGGCTTGAGAGACTGAGTTTTAGGCTGGAACAGTAGCTGGGGAGAGGAAGAAGATGATCAAAACGACGAGGAGGGCTGTCGTTTTGATCATAAGGCACGCGGCCAAAACGCAGGAGACAGCCGCGTTTTGGGAA
>CANUEY010014182.1:0-16240 GCA_948099555.1 Croton setiger | reverse complement strand
TATAGGTTTAGCAATCCTTTTATAGAGATGCAGCCGTCCAAAGTGTTGAAGGATTCATCGTCTTCTCATTAATGTCTCTGTACTGTGTATTAAAGAATTCCAATTTTTCTTAATTTTTTTTTAAAATAAATAATAGCTTTCGTTCCAAGAATTAATCAACAAAAGAATTGCAGTGTCTTCTTTATAGGGTTTGTTTGGTTGGCATTTTAAGATATGGTTGACTTGTTTTACTACTTTATATTTCAAAAAAGTTAGTTTTCTTGTTTGAGCAGAAATTCTTAGGAAGACCTATTTTATTTAGTTAAACTGGTAGAAGGCCAAATGGCTTATAGCTAAGAACAACTTAATTTGATAAACAATAATTAATTTAAAAAATGATGAATCAAATGATGCATAGCTTGACAAAATAATTATTTACCATAATTTATGTATAGACATAAACTACAATTTAATCCTAAGATTGAGAGAATGAATCCTAAGATTCTCTCCAAGAAATTGATTAGTTAGAGATTAACTTTTTATTTAATCATACAACAAAATCCTTAATCAAGGATGTTCTACTATAGTATCTATAAATCTTTTTTCTTAATTAGCGCAAATCCTTTTTATCAAATGAGAATTTAGTGTAACACACAAAATCCATAGGATGGAGATTTTGAGTACAACAATTCTTCACCGATCATTTTGCTAAATAATTTAAAAACAACGAAAGCTTGGAGAGTGTTTGGCGGGCAAATTAATTATTTCACTCTCAACTTTCGACTTAATGCAAATTTCACTTCTGGTTTAATTTTGTTGGTAAAATATCCTAAATTATGCTAGAATGTGCAATTTTTCACCCTAAAAAATTTTGTCCAAAATTGAATTAAAATCAAAAGAATAGGTACCAAATTATAATTTTTTTACCAAGTCAAACAATAAAATAAAGGATCTCTACCATGGTGGTTGAATGATGTGTAGCTAATGTGGTTGGTAGATAAATAATCCCCAAATCTCTGAATTGAGAAGGGGATGAACCCTAAATCAAAAAAGGGGTTTAATTGTGCACGAAAAAAAAAATTGTGACTTTTTCGAACAAGGGAATTGATTCTTAAATGGTGACTAAAACTGTGAATGACTCGGAGGAAGTAGATGCATTTATGAAAGCTTTGTTGTCTTGACTTTGTGGAGTGATGAAAACTAGGAAGACCATTCTTTCGATGTCGGAATTGGAGAGTAAGTGTTATTCCAATACTGATTTTTTTTTTCATCATCTTAGTTTTTGGAATGATTGTACATAGGGTTGATGGGTGCAGGGGAATGGAGGTGTGTGTATTTATGGGGGAAGATCCTGAAAGTTGAGTAGGATGAACATGAAGGATAAGGTATTGAAGGAACAAATTGCTGCAATGGAAATGGAGATGAAACAAACTGAATTGAAGCTATGTATACAAATATTTGTACACAGAATTTAAATTTCTAGATGAGTCAACGGATGCGATCAATTTCGACATTTTGAAATGGTGGAACTGACACAAAGATACATTTCCAATAATGAAGAAAATTGCAAAAAAAAATTTTGGCGGCGCCGATCTCAACAATGCGGTGGAGCAACCATTTTGTGTTAGTGGCCTTCTCCTTTCGAAAAAAGAACTCAATTAAACGTGGAGAACCTTGAAGCACACTTGCATCGGCGATTGGGTTTCAGGCCGATGCACCAAAATAAGACATTTGGACTTCTTCTTCCGACGAGAGTTTGGAAATTACCAAGAGCCCCTCCACTGCAGAAAATTGAGGTAAAAAAATTAAATTAGGGTTTTGAAATTCCAATTAAGGTAAAAGAACTACGTGGACTTGATTTTTCTTTATCATGATGAAGATACGTAGACAAAATAATTTTTTTTAAAAATAAAAAAAATATTTGCAAGCCCGATTTTTTTATTTTTTCTATTTTCTTTGTCTAATAATTTTAACTACAACTATTTAATTTCATTGTAAATTTATATATTTTATATAAATTTCATTCAATAATTTTTTTTTTTTCATGTTTACAATTTATTTTATTTATTTTTATTTTAATTTTTGTTATGAAATTAAAAAATTCAAAAAAATTTATTATAAAAAATTAGATGAACCATGGTCTGTTGGTCTGCGACCTGAAACTGGCTCGCCCCGGGATAGTGGCCACCACTACTTTTATGTTACAACTTTTAACTACTTTTATGTTATAACTTTTAGTCGGAAAGAAATAGATCCCTCTCTCCTCTCTAAATAGACATTCAAATGTCTTTACGTTAAAACGACGTCATATTTGTGGGTCATATTTGTGGCCCGATCATGGGATGTACGCCTACTGCCTGATACAGGTAAATTAAGAGAGAAATACAGAGGCAGAAATCATGGATGGAAGTAAGGAAGTAAGTGGTGGTGGAGGCAGTGGCAAAGGCGGAGGCGGAGGCGGAGGAGGAGATGAGAAACCAAGAAAATTTCAAAAACAAACCAAAGTTAGAGGCGGAGGGGCTTGCATGGGATTTCTCTATTACTCTTCTGTTCATAAATCTAATGGCACCGATCCTCGATGCATCGGCGTCCCGCGCAATGTTCCACAAGGTTTTCTTTCTCTTTTTTATTTCCTGTTTGTTTCTTGAGAAAATTAAATAAATGGGTTATAATTTTTTTATTTGATTTTATAAGAATTATTTTGTTCCTTGCTTGGATGTTTGAAATTGCTGGTGAGAAGTTTGCAAATTTAGGAGAATTTTTTATTGATTTTCTTGTTTTAATTGTTACTCTTCGGATGAAAGTACAGTTCTTTCATCTTGGATTCGGAATTCGTCAATGTTTTGTAAAATGGAAAAAACCGTGACATGGGTACTGCAGACTGACTTTCATTAGTGACCTTAAGGGTATGAAGAACTAACAAAGTCCTGCAATTCTGAGGCTTTTCGTTGCAGAATCACAATATTGTGAAGAAATGGCTCATTGCAATGGCTGTCTCTCCTGCAGGAACCAGTGTAGGAAGATTTTTCTTAATGAAGGCAATACAACAAGGAAATAGAAGGCCATGCTAATGCAACCAACACCAAGATTATATTTTGACTGATTTCCAATTTCTGTTTCCAAGCTTTTATCTTGAGGACAATTTTGTCTGCCCATGTTTGTGTATCTTTATAATGCTGATATCCTAAAGTAATTTAAGGTCATTTTCCAATTAATTGTAGGATCCATTTGAGATTTGTGGATTCTAGTTAGAATTTTTTTTTTTGTTGAACCAAAATAGGAAAAAAAAATATTCCTTTTCAACATATAATTCAAAATGTTCTATTGCATGCTTGTTTGCAAAATGGCCTAGTGCTTTGTTTTTTGCTGCCTTTAGACCTTGAGCAAATTGCACTCGTTTTGATATCTTGTTCAGCTTTCGTTGAAAAACTATTTCATCTTCTTTGTGAATTACAAAGATCTTATGGATACATACTAATACATGATTATGATGAACAGTTCCGGACGACATTATTAAAGCGTTCCAAGTTGTATCTTCTGAAAGGGAATCAATTCATAAGGATTTTTATTATGCTTGTGCTGGGCGCTCAGCGTATCTCAGTGTAGATCAGTCTATAGATAAGCCAGCAACAAAAACACAACTGCCAATTTGTGTGGGCCTCGAGGTCTTTCTCTTGTTCTTTCTCTGTGTGATGTGTGTGTTCCAATTCATTTCTGTTTTCTTTTTGGATCTATGATTTTAATTACATTCAGGAAGTTTTCGGACTTCCATTGCTTGGTTCAATCAGTAGAATGCAGCCAATTTTCACCTAAGAGCGTAAACCAAGCTTAGCTGAGTAAATGATCAAGTTTTGTTCGCATGTTTTTCTTACTCAAGGATAAGGTTAAACCAATGTCAAACTTTATTGCCAATTTTGTTTGATCTAAAAGATGTTGAGTAGAGTGCTCTAATAAAACCTAAATGTAGGCTTCAATTTGAACATGAATAAAGCTTGCTTATACCAGAGAAGAGTAAAGACAGTGCTCTTCTTATTTTATTTATGATCAATATGTGAAAAAAAAAAAATTTCAAGTCTATGCTACCTTTTGTTTTGTTTCCCCCTGCTCCACATACTTGTATTTATAATGAATCTATTATAAAAAATAGTTCTTTTTAATCACATCACATTGTTGTGAAAACTTTTCATGAGATAGTATGACACAAACAATCTTCTACTTCATATATTCATGTATTGGCTTATTGATACACATTACAAACTTTGACTAATTTGTAGTGATTGTTCTTTGAATTTAAATCCAGTATCTGTGCAGGTGATCAAGTGTTTGAACTTGTACACTATGTTTGTCCTCCTGGGTTTCTGGATTTCTTTAACAAATCCAAGTTGTTTCAAGAAAACCTTGCCAATTAAGCTTCCAAATAAAATGTAATGAAGTGATTTTTTGGCATGTTGTTGGTCATTGAGCAAGTATGTGCTGCAACCCTATTTTCACTTATAGTTCATGTTCTTATCAGGAATTTGTGTACAGTTGGGGGAGAGGTGATGATTGGTTGTATCTGTTTGTTTAAAAAACTAACTGCATCTATGAGGCAGCATAATTTATGTGATTGTGTTCTTCCATAATAGATAGTGCTCTACTGAATGGAGTTGGTGAATCTTTAATGTAACTTAATGTTGCAGTTTTATATTTACTATTGCAATATGACAAGTTGGCTATCTGTTCTGGGCATGATCTAATCAATTTTGTTCTTTTTTTACCCCTAGTTTCTGAAAACCCAAAATGTTGCAATTTTAAGGGATGGAAGGGCTCCTGCTGGTGGTAGAGTATCTGCTCCTGCACAAGTTCGTAGTAAAGAAAGTAAGGAAATTGCCAATGTTTATGTTATATGTTATTTCCTTGCTGGCTTCAGTGAAATCCGTGTCTGACATATTTCTAAATACAATGAATGTCATGCCTGCTTTTAATAAATGACGGTAGGAACCATATCAAGGGATGGAAGAGTTCCTACAGCTGGTAGCACGTCTGCTCCTGCTCAAATTAATGGTAAAGAAGGTAAGGAAATAGTCAAAGTTTATGCTATATCTTTTTTTTATTTTGACTTGAGTGAAATCAATGTCCAACATATTTCTCAACACAATGACTTGTTACATCTGCTTTTGATGAATGATAGTAGAAAACATAGCAACAGTGAGCATCCACATGTAATGTGACGTGCTGTGACAATCTGTTTTACATTTATTCTAACTATAAAAGTGGATAGATGGATGCTGTGCATACACCTAAATGAGGTCTCTTCTTGTCATTGTGCTATTATCCATGAAATGATGATAACCAGCCATCATTCAAGCTATATCTCTTGGGAGGATCCAGACCATTTCTGTAGAAGTACTTATAAGTGCATCCTCTTTAAAGAACTTAATGCACCTATAATAACTAGATAGAGAACTCCAGATTAAGCTTAGTTCAATACTTTTACATTCTACCTCCAAGCAGACTCTGATCTCTTGATAATTCAAAATTGAATAGTTAGGAATTGTCATGTAATTTCTCTTCTTGATGTGCTGCTTCCACAAAGTTACAATCAGATATTGGTCATGAACTTGTTAAAAAAGTCTAAAAGAAAAAAGAAAAAAGAAAAGAAAGAGATGTTTTGGTCCAATAACTGATAAGAAATGCTTAAGTAAATTAGCAACCAAAGTAAACTCAAAATACTGGGATGCCTTCTTTTCCAATGATCTAGAAGTACCGACTTTAGAGTGAATTAAGTGATTACTGTGGTATGGGTAGCTGCTTCCCTGAGCAAGTAATTATTAATGTTTTGATTTGAAGAATGAGATTTAATTCAAATTGAATCATTTTTGCACTTTGAGAATATTTTTTTATTTAGTAAAGCATAATTGAACTTGTTGATTTGGAGCAGCATCACTCCATATTTTAGCAATTGTTTCTATTATTGCTTTCTTTTTCACCAATTCAAGACATGCATAATTATGAATGTAGATATGAAGTTTGTATCTGATCTTCAAATAGGGGTATTTCTTCTATTTCCGTGTAGCTTAATTTTAATATTTTGTTCTCTTGAAGATGGTCATGAACTTCCTCAAGCCCGAACGCACAAACCAACTGATTCAGCAGTTGATGATTTCTTGAAGAGGCAAGCAAGCATATGTGGTTTTCAATTATCAGTCAATAGTATAATATATGTTTATATTTGTCGACGAACAATAGTATTTTCTTTTTCTATTGCTGCAGATATGCAAGGAATTTAGGGCTGGTTGCATCAGGAGCAGCAAAAAACATGCTAAAAATGGGGAATTACATAAAAGAAAGCATGGTTGATATCGTATTCCCAGACCGAAGACGACCAAAGTGAGGCTGGAGGAAAAAGGAAATTATCTTCAGATGAAATAAAATGGTGGGTATGCTATATAATAAATGCATTAAAATCTGTAAGATAGTATTAAAAAGAGGGCATAAATAGTTACTGACATAGTAGAGTTGAACATAAATTGTACAGGCAAAAAGGACAAGGGGAGGTATTATGCCTGTGTTGTTTAATTAATGAAGAGAGGGTTTTATTCCCTTTAGAGCTGCTCCAGCTAAAAAAAACCAAAACCCTATCTGACATGAAATTATTACCCAACTAATGAAATCTTGAGTTAATTGATGTTGGATTTGAGCTAGCTGTTACATTGATTTAACTGAATTTCAAGTACTTCATTGACTATATATAGGTAAAAATTAGATAGCTTTCACAAGGAGTGAATGTAATGTAAGTCAAATATCACATGTTGGAGTTGTTTTGGCTTTACTATGCATAGGCTTTAGAGGTGAGCAAGGATTGGGTCAATTTGAAACCGAACCGATCATGAATCGTCATTATCAATTCCACCGAATTGACTATATTTGAAACTGAAAGCAGACCAATGTTGGGTAATTTTCAGTTCGGTTCACTACAACCATCAAGTGAATCATCATCATCAACCTTAGAATTATTGTAATTTGCATAAAGTATACCAGTAATTACTAAGTAGAGGGCCAGGGGCAGATGCAGATAACAAAACTAGAACAGGTTTTGAAGGAGAGTTGAATCGATTGTTGTATTTTTGGTACAAATTGAGGGGCCAATTTGAACTTTGATCCATATTTATATTCTAGATTTTAAACACAATTTCATTGTCGTGCAACTGCTTAGTTAAAATTGGGTCTATCATATATTTGCATTATAACGTTTACAGAGTGTTTACGAATGGATTATTGTTTTAGTTTGTAACAAATGTGTCATAGTCTATAAAATTCGTTCAAACTACATCATAATTCAAATTTTTGGACAAAATTTTCGTAGAGTTAAAATAATCTTAAAATTAGAATTAAGGTTCCAATAAATTCAATAATACAAAAGAGATAATATTTGAGAAATATCTTACAATGAAATTGTATTATTTCAATTTGATCCAAATTTTTGAATTATGGTACAATTTGAGCAAATTTTGTAAAATTTGCAATCCATTCAATTTAAACTCAATAATCAATTCAAATTCGCTATAATTTTTCTAATATAAATCCAACTAAAATTGAATAGCTCATACAAAATAAGCTGAAATGTTTTAAAATCTCTATTAAAAAGAAAAAATAACCAATTTCCAATTATATAAAATGTTTGAATTAGTTATATTCATCAGTTCAATTCAATCCACTAATAGATTCTTTATTTACAATTGTGCATAGTCCTCATAATTTAAAGCTAAAAATTGAGAGTGAGCAAACTATGGTTCAATGAATCGAACCATCAAATCACATTAAGCCGCAATTTACGATTTTATGGGCAAACCACAGACTCTACCACAATTTGCTTGAACCACATGAACCGAACCGGCAATTTTGTAGACAGTTTGTGGTTTAAATAGCAAGACTAAACACGAGCACCTTTCGCAAATAAAGAATAATGAAATTATATAAATTTCATCAACTTAGACTCATTTTAAAGCTAAAAATATATAAATTTATATAATTCAACAATTTTGTGTTGTGATTTTCCGGTTTTTAGGCATAAAAATGCAAATTGAACTATAAACTATATAGCACAAATTTCAAAATTACAGACCAAACTGCAAACTCAAACCAACGACTCAAAGCATACAACTTCATTCGGTTCAGTGCAGTTTTACGATTTTTTATTTTTACTTACCCCAAACAAAAATCTTCTCCCGCTAACAAAAATCAATTCAAATTTGGCACCAATCAATTGCTTGTATTGCCCACATTTAAAATACTAATATTTTTAATACAATGCAAGGATTGTCACCTTTTCTTTTGGTCCACTATCCACCAATCTAAATTAATTGACCTTTTCACCCTTGTGGGCCTCTTCTTTTTAACAAGCTAGCTTATGGTTATGGCTTATGTACTTTCTTTTCCCTCCTAAAGCTAATCAACATTGAAACAAATGATTTAATGATATAAAATAAAACCCTTTTCCCTTTTTTATTTTGCATTTTGACCATTGAATCAAGTAGGGATATAAAAGTCAAAAAACTAAGGAAAATTTTCATCAAATAAGAAGAAAAGATGTACAATTTTGAAGTAAAGGCATAAAGGTGTTTGTAGCTTATAATTGACATCACATCATCTTTGGGTTAAAATTAAAAAAAAATAATTATATTTTTAATTAAAAAAATTAGGGTTGAACTCTAGATTAGGAAGTACAATTTATTCTTATTGTGTGTGTGTTTTTTTAATGCTCATTAATTTATAATTAATAGAAAATCATGCTTTTAATTGATCCACCAATTCAAAAATTTTAAAAGTTATTTTTTTAAAAAATAATTCTCAAAATAGTCACTTTTTAATTATAAAAAATATAAACATTTATATACATATTATAAACTTTGCATGCCTCATTTAGCGTTTCATCCCTTCATTCCAATTAGTAGTTGATAAAACTTTTAATATCATCTATCCCAAGTAAAATACAACATACTACCATTTGTTGTTAAAACTTATTTTATGATTTTTCTATTTTCTTTTTTAAAATGAAAAATATCATTATTTAATTTCACCTCATTTAGTTATAATTTTATAATTTATTGACTTGATCATCACATAAAAAATACGGTGAAAGTAAAAATTTTCCAGTAGTGTTAGACTTGGACTTAACATGGGCTTGGCCTAAAACTGAGGCCCATAACTAAGAAGGCCTCACCACCTAGACTGGGCTCAACCCGAAAACTCAAAATTCAACCCATTCACCATCTATGATCTATCTGACTTAACTCCTATAAAACGTACCTTAAACTCATGTAAAACTCTAATTGTAAACTTGAATACAACAATGTTAATCTGCTGGTTGACTCATATTTTCTCCCATGCCCTAGACACAGAGGTATGGAACTATGATCTTTGCAGACACATGAATATTAAAAGAGACAAAACAATCTAGTATGAAAAATTATAGAGATATTTTTATAATTTTATTTTTTAAAAATAATAAACCAATTACTAATTTAAATTAAAAAAATAAAATCTAAAAATAGAAAATACAAACAAATATTTAAAAAAGGAAACGACAACAATGCAAAGGCACGCAGGCAGGGATAAGATCACACAGGACTTCAATGATTCAACCCATATCACAAATCACACTATACGAGCTTAAAACGGCCCCACCATTTGCCGTTTGGAAAAGTGCTTCTTCAATTGCTTTTGCTTCTACAGAGTAATAAAAAACAAAAATAATAATTTTTTTTTTTTTTGTGAAAAATAATACTAATAAAATGTAATAATATAATATTTAATTTAATTTAATTTTACGAGAATCTCTACGTTTCTCTCTGCCTATTTTCTTGTCTCTGTCACACTCTCTCTCTTTCTCTGCACAAAGCCATGGAAACACTTCTTCTTCTTTCTTTCTCTTCTCTTTAACTATTAATCTTTCATGAACTTGTAAAGATTCTGTTCTCTTTCTCACTCTTCAATTGCTGTGAGATTTTTCTCTTCTCTTGCTTTAGCAATGAATGGTGTTCTGTTCTCTATTTTGCTCTTTCTCTACGCTTGTTCCGCCCAGCGTAGCCCTGAAACTCTGGCGGAGATTCAAGCTTTAATGTCTTTTAAACTCAGCCTTCAAGATCCTCTTGGAGCTTTGAACGGTTGGGATTCGTCTACTCCATCAGCTCCTTGTGATTGGCGTGGAATTTGGTGTAATTCGAATAACCGAGTTACTGAACTACGTCTTCCTCATCTTCAACTCGGTGGCCGACTCAGTGATAAGTTATCGAATTTACTAATGCTTCGTAAGTTATCTCTTAGGTCTAACTCCATTAATGGAACTATTCCTTCTTCTCTTTCCAAATGTACACTTCTTCGTTCTGTTTTTTTGCAGTACAATTCACTTTCCGGTAACCTTCCGCCGGAAATCGGTAACCTAACTGATCTTCAAGTCCTAAATGTTGCTCAAAACCAACTTTCCGGTGAAATTCCTAGTGACCTTCCTCCTAATCTTGTTTATCTTGACATTTCTTCTAACACCTTCTCTGGTTCGATTCCGGCCACCATTGCTAACCTTTCACATCTTCAACTCATTAATCTTTCATATAATCACTTTTCTGGCTCGATTCCGGCGAGCTTTGGTGAGCTTCAGTATCTTCAGTATCTATGGCTGGATTACAATCTTCTGGTAGGAACTTTACCAGCTGCCATTGCCAATTGCTCTTCTCTTGTACATTTGAGCGCGAACGGTAATTCGCTTGGAGGTGTGATTCCAGCTGCCATAGGAGCTCTTCCAAAACTACAAGTCGTTTCTCTCTCCCAAAATAACCTCACCGGTTCAGTTCCGTCTTCTATGTTCTGCAATGTGTCGGTGTATTCTCCATCTCTAAGGATAGTGCAATTAGGGTTCAATATGTTCAGTGGTGTTGTTGGGCCTGAATCAGGAGATTGTTTTAGCATTTTGCAGGTGTTGGATCTTCAAAGGAATCAAATTCATGATGTTTTTCCTTTGTGGTTAACAAAGGTGGCTACATTGACAATGTTGGATTTGTCTGGGAATTTATTTTCTGGCACGATTCCGCCGGAGATAAGAAGTTTGGAGAGGTTGGAACAGTTAAGGTTGGCTGAAAATTCTTTCAGTGGCTTAGTTCCGGTGGAGATAAAGCAATGTAGTTCATTGCGTGTTCTTGATCTTGACTGGAATCAATTTGCAGGTGAAATACCTCCATTTTTAGGTGATATGAGAGGTTTAACAGAACTATCTCTTGGAGGAAATAATTTCTCAGGTTTAGTTCCGGAGAGTTTTCGAGATCTGACAGAACTAGGAACCTTGAATTTACATAACAATTTCTTAAATGGAAGCTTGCCAGAAGGGCTTGTGGGGTTAAGCAATTTAACCTCATTAGACCTAAGTGGAAACAGATTCTCTGGTGAAATTCCATCAAGTGTTGGGAATTTGAGTAGGATAATGTCATTAAATTTGAGTGGGAATGTGTTTTCTGGGAAAATTCCTTCTAGTTTGGGAAATCTATTGAGACTAACAAGTCTAGATTTGAGCAAACAGAAATTATCTGGTCAATTACCATCGGAGCTTTCTGGTTTACCAAATCTTCAAGTCATTGCCTTGCAGGAGAATTTGTTATCTGGAGAAGTTCATGAAGGATTCAGTAGTCTAACGGGTCTTCGCTACTTGAATCTGAGTTCCAATTCCTTATCTGGTCAGATTCCATCAACATATGGATTTCTCAAGTCATTACTCGTTCTTTCATTATCAAATAATCACATTTCTGGCTTGATCCCACCAGAGCTTGGTAATTGTTCTGATCTTGAAATTCTTGAATTGCAATCTAACTCAATGACTGGTCCAATTCCTGAAGACCTCTCCCGCCTTTCGCATTTGAAAGTACTTGATTTGAGTAAAAACAATTTATCAGGCCAAATTCCAGAAGAACTTTCTAAATGTTCATCTCTGAATTCGTTGTTACTTGATACTAATCATCTTTCCGGTAGCATTCCTGATTCCTTACCTAATCTGTCAAACTTAATTTCTCTTGATCTCTCTGCTAACAATTTGAGTGGAGAGATTCCTGCTAATCTCATTCGAATCAGTAACTTGCTATACTTGAATGTATCAAGTAACAATCTTGAAGGTGAGATTCCATTGCTGTTGGGTTCTAGATTTAACAATCCATCAGAATTTTCTGGTAATCCAGAGCTTTGTGGGAAACCATTAGGCAAAAATTGTGTTGATGGCGGAAGGGGTAGAAGGAAACGGTTAATTCTGTTAATTGTTGTGGTTGCATCTGGAGCATGTTTATTGTCATTGTGTTGCTGTTTGTACATTTTCAGTCTGTTGAGATGGCGAAAGAAGCTAAAACAAGCAGCATCAGGAGAAAAGAAAAGAAGTCCGGCTAGAGCTAGTTCAGCGGCAAGTGGTGGTAGAGGAAGCACAGACAATGGAGGACCCAAGCTTGTTATGTTCAATAACAAAATAACACTTGCAGAAACTCTCGAAGCAACAAGGCAATTCGACGAAGAAAATGTACTAAGCAGAACCCGGTATGGATTAGTCTTCAAGGCGTGTTATAACGATGGAATGGTATTATCAATACGAAGACTTCAAGATGGATCAATGGATGAGCAAATGTTCAGAAAAGAAGCAGAATTCTTAAGCAAAGTGAAACACCGGAACTTAACCGTTCTTCGTGGTTATTATGCAGGGCCACCGGATTTAAGGCTTCTTGTATATGACTACATGCCAAATGGAAACTTAGCTACTCTTCTTCAAGAAGCAGCACACCAAGATGGTCATGTACTGAATTGGCCGATGCGACATCTTATAGCACTTGGGATTGCAAGAGGGTTGGCATTTCTGCATACATCATCCAACATGGTTCACGGCGACGTGAAACCGCAAAATGTACTATTTGATGCTGATTTTGAAGCTCATTTATCAGATTTTGGATTAGACAAGTTAACCATAGCAACAACACCGGCAGAAGCATCAAGTTCAACTTCTGTTGGTACATTAGGCTATGTGTCACCAGAAGCTATACTTACAGGAGAAGTAACTAAAGAATCAGATGTTTATAGCTTTGGGATTGTTTTGCTTGAGCTACTAACTGGAAAAAGACCATTAATGTTCAATGAAGATGAAGATATAGTGAAATGGGTAAAGAAGCAATTACAAAGAGGTCAAATTACAGAATTATTGGAGCCCGGGTTACTTGAACTTGACCCGGAATCTTCTGAATGGGAAGAGTTTTTGCTTGGAGTTAAAGTCGGGTTACTTTGTACTGCCCCGGATCCTCTTGACCGACCCATCATGTCTGATGTTGTTTTCATGCTGGAAGGTTGCCGTGTCGGTCCAGATATTCCGTCTTCTGCTGACCCGACTTCTCAGCCATCTCCCGCTCAACAACCCAAAACTTTTTGAGACCCGGTTGTTTTTCTTTTTCATTTTTTAAAAACAATTTGTAGTTTTCATGAGTGCAAGTGAAAACGGTAGCGTTTTAGAATTGTACTAGTAGTAGTTGTAGAATTTTAAATTAATAATATTTTTTCTCATGGACACATTTGCCCTTTTTTAATTTAAAATATTCACTCATTATTAAACATTAATTAATGCCGGCCTCGAAGGGAGGAGGTGGGGACCATCGGGAGAGAGGAAATGTCCAATACATTCAGTCAACGACTCAGACAGGCGCAGTTAAAGATGTTTGTAAAATGACAAAAATGGGTCCCTGTAAGGTCCTACGTGCTATCACGTGGCAAGGCGGGTTTTGGTTGGTGGTTTTGGCTTCGGGTGAATGAAAAAAAGTAGCCGTTAATATTGTGGGGTCCATTGTACAATCTGGCGATATAAAAAAACATTTAAAAAGAATTTATCCTTTTTAAATAATCTAGACTAGGTTAGTTTGTTTGTTTGTCAAAATTTTTAAGTGAAACTGAAGTTGGGGTACAGCTTTCGATCTGTATTAACGCCACGTGGAATCTTTCTGTTTTTCTTTTTTCTATATAATGTCGTATAGTGCAAAACTGCAAAGGGAAAAATAAAAGATGGGTACGAAACGACACAAAATTTTAGGACCCACTGATTAGTGAAACCAACAGTAGAAAGATAAGGAAAATGATGGTTGAGAAGAGCTGAAAAGCATTTTATTTATTTTTTGAAAAAAAAAATAAAAATTGGTTGGGAGATAATTAATTTTTATTCTACATGTATTAAATTGACATATGATTCTGTCATTTAATATGGTTGTCTTTGTAATTAATTTTTTTTTTCACATAAATCGAATATTTATTTTCAAAAATTTTAAAATATAGTATTATGTGAAATAATTTTTTTAAAAAAATAAAATTAGATTATTAAATATAAATTTTGTGAATTTTATTAAATGTAATAAATTTAAAAGTAGAAAAATTAGATGGTTTTCAATATTTTTTTATGTATATAATATTCGATGTCCTACTAACTATATTAATCTAATATTATTATTTTATTATATATAATATTAATTTTTTGGTATATAGAAAAGGCAGATCATACATATAATGTAATAGCTTAAAAAATGATTAAAACAGAATTGTATTGTAGTATTCGATAGAGAAAGATGTGAAACAGTGACCGTTAAGGATTATAATATTGGTATTTGTATGGTACGTTGCTCCAATTCTTTAATAATTAATACTTCCCTCAACGTATTTCTTGGCTAATAGTAATAATATAAAGTAGTATTTGAACTCAAATATAAGTACAAAGTTCGAAAAGTTTACTTATTTTGATTTATGAGAATAAGCTACTTTTCTTCTAAGCGCTTTTAAGTCTCATTTCTCCTTCAATTTTTTCTGTATGAAATTCCAACTTTCTCTTAACCAAAATAGAATTATTAAAAAAATAGATGGAAAAAAAAATTAACTAAGAAATTACAATAGAAATTATCATCTAATCCTTGGCTTCGTATGCCCAATTTCCCAATCATCATTGTCTTAATAAATTAGTATGTGTAATTATATTGTTAAATTTGTAATTATGCTCTTTCTTATCGGTTCAGAACAGAAGATTATCACAATAAATTATGAAACTAGAATAAATAAAAAATATGTTCGGCAAAATTAACTATTTTAGTAGCGTTTAATTGTTCGAATAGTTGTTATTACGAAACATTAAAAGTTAAAACTTTACTGAATATAACAAAAAATAACGTTTAGTGTTTTGACCGATAAACATGTTAAAATTTATACTGCGGAACACATTATAATATAAACAAATATATATATATATATATATATATATATATAACCAACACCATAAATTAACGCTCACCTAGAATATACTACTGGTTTTTATTACATTAGCTGACACTTTATGTTCCAAATTTCTAACGTATTACTTATGTGATTATAGGAAAATAACTAAATTGGTTTGTTGTTAACATTAAAAAAGGCTGAGTTCAGAACTATCTGCATTGCATTAATGCATTTGCTTACTTCCTAATTGTCCCATACCATGTCCTTTTCAACAATATTTCTTTTAGATGGGCCATTTCTGACTTACTACAATATTATAAGCCTTCATTTTCTGAGTTCTTCCATCCAAATATCATCTAGTTTTATCTATTTTTACATATAATAAGTTATCATCTTTTTATTTAGTAACTTTTATTCGATTTCTTAAAATATAAAATTACGAAAAACTATGAGACTGAATGTTTATTTATAGAGAGTGACTTTAATATGATGAGTAAAATAACAACTGTAAAAGATTATGTAAGTGAATATTTATTTATAGAAGGTAAGTTTTTTTTTTTTTTTTTTTTTTTGGTTGAGTGCCAAAAGCTATAGTTCAAGTGCCACATGACTAAATCCACCCAGCTTCCTACATGAGACAAGCTACCACTGCCTTGGCCATCACAGTTTATTGTCTAACCAATCGCGATTCAACTATTTTACTGGACACGGTTTCTTTTTTTCAAATCCAACAGTTGGATTATTTGCACCAAATTTCAAAATTAAAATAGATGGAAGAAAAAAATTAGATTTTATATCATACTTTTACATCACTTTACATACTTACTATTCATTTTCCTCTCAAATTGGGAGGAAAGTATTTGGATGTAAAATAATATTTTACCTATAACCAAACAAGAGATTTTGCTAATCCTAATGCATTTTCACTCTATAAGGGATAAGAACGACAGAATATGAAATGAAACCAGACTGCGAGTCTTAATTAAAAAGTTATCTAATACACATAAGGAAGAATGGCATGTCGATT
>CANUEY010014038.1:0-18702 GCA_948099555.1 Croton setiger | reverse complement strand
TATATATATATATTTACCTTTATTTACTTTATACATTTTCAATTCTCTTTAATTCCAGCCCTTAAATCATGCCAACACCTACTTAAAAATTGTTTTTGGTGTCAAAATAAATAGTATAACACGTGTATGAAATTTCGTAAAAATCAGAACCCGAAAATTTATCGCGGTTCGGTCGGTACCTCAAACCGAGTCCGAAGGTCGACGATTTTTGCGAAACTAAAACCGTATGACGTCGTCGTATAATTTTGGTTCCAAAAAACTTTAAAACATGTTAATAATCACATCTCAAAATATCAAAGTCATTTGGTTCATATTTGACGCGATTTCGGCGTTTTCCGATCGCGTAGGTCCGAAAACCCTAATTAGCTCCGTTTGTGTCTTTCGACGGGAAACGACCCTATAACATAACTTGTTTCTCTTATTAAATTCATTTATCATCAAATATAATTCATATAATTCATATTTAACTTATTAATCAATTTATATCATGGTGCATTTTGATGAAAATGCATGAAATGACGTCGGTTTGACATAGGGTTTAGGGTTAGAATGTCACATAGCATAGCTTGAAATTCTCATTCAAATCATATATCATCATATTCAAAACATATCCAAATCATTTACTTAATTATCATATCATAAATCATATCAAATTATAATGCATTTTAATCAAAAATGCACAAAATACATGTAACGACGTCAAAATGACCTAGGATTTAAATCGAGGGTGTCACAATGTCAAAACATAACAGTCCTCATGTTGGAAACTATGAGAATCTCAAGTCAAAGGATTAATTTGAAACTATCATGAGATTCAGTTATGACACTAACCCATGTAGTGATCTTAAGATGGGTCTGTCTAATACTCTGTTCTCTAACAAGTGTCCATGAAGTTGATTTGTAACATATAATAATTTTATGATTATCGAATCAATACTCATGCTAGTTATAAATTATTATTATCTATATAACAATAATAAACCATGGATATATATATCATTAATGTGTAACATGCAAACAAACAATAATGATAATAAAACCTCCTTATTATTAATAAAAATGAATAACATAAATGTCCAACTAAATGGGCGTAGGGCAAAATCCTAACCCAATTACAATTAAACCCAACAACAAGCAAATGCACAAACAACGCCCCCTTTTAATATTAAGATCGCTAATTTAAAAGCCACCTTGATATTTAAATTTTCCATAAATTGAAGTTTTAAATATCATTTTTGGGAGTTGGTCTTGAATCTGGCTTGGCTTTGTTTGGAAGGTCAACTTTAGTAACCTGCAAAGAAAAATACCCTAGCAAAGAAAAAAATGTCACTGTGAAAAAAATTAATAACCTTTGGTTCATAGAATTCCTAACCAAACTAAGCATCATAAACAACGTCATTATAAGTATTAGGTGCATTTTACGTTACTTGTCGCATAAGCATCGTTTCTAAATAGAAATTTCTTACATGCTAAGAAATTTAAAATATGAATTTCTTATCAGGAAATAATTAAAGTATATGAATAAATTAAGTCTTTAAGACGTGTTTAAAGTGAATTGACGTAAACGAAGGTGCGTCTAGGATTTTTCTCGTCGCGACCGATAAAGCATCGGTAGTGCTAACAATTAAAAAGAAATTGTTATGAAAAGTTAAATGATTTGGAAAATAAATGTAATATATGAAATTATTTGTTTTGGGAACTATATTTTTACAACGACGTTGTAAATTTCGGTTTCTCTGCATCTCCGAGGTACCAGAGTCGGTATTGGGCGCCGACCTGGTCGCGAATATTTTTAGACCCGATTTTACCGAAACTTTAAATAATGTTTATTATGATTATATTAATAATTAAAATTAAGGAAAAGATGTATATACGATAGAAAGAAAACAGAAACGAAAATAAAGAAAAGAAAGAAAAAGGATTTAAACCTAATTGAAAATTTTAAGGAAATAAAAATAAGAAGTAGGAGGTGTAGAGTTAAGTATTGGTAATTGAAGTAGGAGCCTTCCAGAGTGTAAGAAAGGATGAAGAGTTGGAAAAGTGAGAGGGAACAAGAGACACGTAGCAAACACTGAAAAGAGAGAAAAAAAGGAGAAAAGAAAAGAAAGAAAGAAAAGAAAGGAGAAAAGAGAAAAGAGGAAAGAAAAGCTTACTTCCATGTTTTCCCTACTGTCTAGGGAAGAAGAAGAAAAGGTTAGAAGGAAGAGAGAATTGAAAGAAAGTCCAAAAATGAAGAAAATCAGAAGGAATAGGAAAACAAAGCAATGAGGAAGAAGGAAGGAAAAGAGAGAAAAAGAAGAACCAACAGCGTGCATGGGGTACCTAGGGTAGTTTGGAAGCTTAAGAGAGTTTCAGGGAAGGATTTGGTGGCGAGAAATGGCCGAAAAACCGCCAGAAACTGCCGGAAATCCGGCTGAAAAACAAAAGGGAAAACAAAGCAGGCTGTAGCTGCTGCTGGTTGGAGGAGGAAGATGATTAAAACAACAGCCTTTACTGCGCTTTTGATGAATTTTTCCCCCTAAGTACCTGAATTTTATACATTTACATTTTGGCCCCTAGAGTTTATAATTTAATGCAATTTAGTCCTTCAAGCAAAGTTTTAATTGTTTTCAATTTAGTTCTGCCAGATTTAATTTTTGATAGATTTCAATTTGGCCCCTAAAGTTTTAGCGTGTTTTTAATTAAGCCCTTCAGAACTTTCAATTTTTTCTAATTGGGTCCTTCTGCCCAAATTAATTTCTGATTATTATAATTTGGCCCCTAAAGTTACTGCCGGACTTCAATTAAGTCCCTGGAAACTTTAAAAGTTATTCAATTGGGTCCTTCCGCCCAAATTGACTTCTGAATATTATAATTTGACCCTTAAACTTGATGCCAGACTTCAATTGAGCTCTTGAAAACTTTTAATATTATTAAATTGAGTCCTTTTAGTTCAAATTGAATTTATTTTTATAAATTACACTAATTGGCTAATAAATTGAGTTAATTGGTTATAGTTATTGTTAAATATAATTAGTATATGATTAATTGAGCTTGAAATTAAATATAAATTGCATTGATAATTATTTTAAATATAGTAAACATGTGTTATAAGTTAAAATTCAAAGGAAATAGAAATATTATGTAATTAGAATTAATATGGTTAAAGATAATAAATATTAAATCATGCATTTTATTATATAAGAATTGTAATTGAAGGGAAATTTATTATTTACATATGGAATTATATAGGAACGTCTAAAATAGGAGGGGAGTGGGGAAACAATCAGAAACCCGATCTGGATCGCGATTGAGAGGTAAGTGTAAACTTACTTATTTGTATTCTTTTGAAATGATTTCGGTCAACTGATTTATTTAATATTGAAATTATATGATATTTGAATTACTTGGATCGGTAATGGAGCCGACCAATTGAATTGTTTGCTTTGATTATATGATAACTGAAATTGTTTCGAACAGTATTGAAGCCCGATCAATTGACATTATTGATAATTGAAATAAGGTGATTTGGTTATAGATTTGGTACTAAAATTCGACCAATTGACTTATTGAAACTTATTATTTGAATTTATCTGTGTAGGCCGGTACAGAAGTCCAGTCAACTATATTTATCGTTTTTTTTATTAATGATGTTTATTTGTTTGTGCCGGCATTGAAAATCTGGTCAATTGAATTTTTGGTTATTAAATATATAATGATTAAAGTTGTTAAATCAAATGATTCAATTGCTTTACATAAAGTATGCGGGATAATATTTTGGAACGAGTGATTTGTTTGTTTTGAATAATGTATGACGATTAAATTACTTGAAATAAATGATTTAATTATTTTGAATAATATAGGTAGATTAGATATTTGAAATAATTGATTTAATTATTTTGGATAATATATGTTAATTAGATTACTTGGAATAAACAAGTTAATTGCTTTAAATTGTATAAGTTGATTAGATTACTTGGAACATATTGATTTACTTGCTTTAAACTATATAGTTTGGAACAATTGTTCTCATTTTTTGAAATACCATATATTAATTTGACCGTCTGGATCAATTGATATACGTGGTTGGGATTATGTATGTTTATTTATTTGTTTGGGCCTGTCTTGAGGCCAGTTAATTGAATTGATTAATATTGAATATATGTTATTTGAATTATTTGGATCAGTACTGAAGTCTGATCGATTAAGTTATAGTATTTGAACAATTGATGATTTATCTGTTTGGACTGGTACTGGGGTCCGATCATGTGAAATTATTGTTAATTGAATATATGTGACTGAATGGATTGAGTCGGTACTGAAACTTGACCAATTTGGTTATTGAGAATTATTATACGATGTTTATCTATTTGGACCGATACTGAAGTCCGATCATTGGATTATATGGAATATTGTGATAAATGTATATATGTCATACAAGTGCATTCAAACAGGACTTAATAAAGGCAGTTGTGACCATTTTGTCTAGTATTTGCAAATTTCACAGATGAGACCCACGAGTCTCTATATGAATTGACGAATGGACTTTCGAGTCAACACTTGATTACAGATGGACCTACGAATGATTCACGTCTTTGTTACTGGCCAACTACTTGTCACTTGTTACTTGAAATTTCAGGGGCATTACTTGGCTCGATGGGTCACAACATAATTAAATGAAATCATATGAAATATGATTTATGACCATCTTGAATTATTTTGTATATTACGATAAGTTTTTACTTGTCATACAAGTTTAGTGCATTCATACAAGACTAAATAAATGAGTTGTGACCATCCTGACCAGTACTGGCAAAGATTTCACTTGGGACCTACGGGTCAATGCATGAGTTACACTTGGGACCTACGGGTCAATACATCATTTACACTTGGGACTTATGGGTCAATACATGATTTACACTTAGGACCTTCGGGTCAATATATGAATTACATATGGACCTTGTTACTTGAAATTCTCGGGGCAGTGTCTGGCTTGATGGGTTACAATGTAATCAAATGGAATTACATGACATAGACATCTACATATTATTATATGTACTTGTTATTATGAATTATTTGTTATTATTGTTTATATCGATTGCAGTTCACAGAGTACATGGAATTTTATGACATATATTTATTATTATGAATTATTTGGTATTATTGGTTGAATCGGTTACGGCTCGCAAGGTAAATGAACTCATATTATATATGTTTGTCATCGTCAGGTTTTTGTTTATGATTTTGGAATTGTAATTTATAATTTTGTTTTATATTGTTTTAGTTTACACTTTTTGTTTATGATTTTAGAATTGTAATTTATAATTTTGTTTTATATTGTTTTAGTTTACACTTTGATGACGGAATCAGCGGTTCCCAGGACTTTCCGGTTTGTAAGCCGAAAAAGATTAAAAATTTTTTAAAGTGGTAAAATAGTTTTGGGTTTCGGTGCCGAAGTTAGTCGGTCTTAAAATCATTTTTTGAGTCACTACCCATTCGGGAACCGATTTTCATTTTCAGAAAAATCAAAATTTTATTTTGAAAAATTGACTCCGTTTTTATTTTGGATAAAGCAAGTCTGAACTAGAAATTCTGAAGTAAGAGGGTAAGGTACGTTAGCCGAAATTTCATTTCGATTAACACCCGGATTTACCGGTCTCTGAAACCAATTTTATTTTCCAAAAATTGAAGTTAAGACTGTTATTTTGAAAAGCCGACTAACGATGTTCCTATTTGGTGATTAAAGTCGTTTGTTCAATTACATAACAGAAAGCGATAAATTGCGAAAATTAAATCGCAGAAAATTTAAACAGCCCTTAGTTCTAATTATTCTTTCTCCGATTCAGGAGAAAATAATTACAAACCAGTCCTGAAATTTACATTCTACTCGATTTAATCCCGAATTAAATTCCAAACGCCCAAAATAAACAATTTTAAGCAATCACTGAAAAATTACAAATTAGTCCCTGGAATTTGTGAAAATTACAAAAAGGTCCCCCGATTTTGGAAAGTCACCATTTGGCCCATGGAACATTCAATTATCTCAAAACAACTCGCAAAAGATGTAAAGCATGTCATTTTAGCAATTAAAATGCAAAACATGTAAAACTACATTTTAGTCCTCATATTTTAATTACAAATCTACCCTCAGATTTCCAATTCCATATTTTTCATGCTTTCTTATACTACTCTGCGTAAATATGTTCCAATTACTTAAAACAAGCAGAAATTACCAAGCAATTCACATGTTATCGACAATTTACAAAACAGTCCCTCATATATAAAGATTCCAAAAATAGCCCCTGCAACATCTTCTAACAGAAATGGCAACACTCAAGATCAACTAAGAATTTCAAAACAAGGCAGCAGCAATAACAAGGTTTAAGCCATGATTGACTACAGGCAGCTAGGGAAAACAGAACTCAAAGGCAAAACCAAAAACAAACAGCAAGAGTTCATGCTTGATTGGGACAGAACGAGGAGCAAGAAACAAGTTCATACAGAAACAAAGGACATCTAGAACTCAATGAAACAGAATAAGCAGGCAGGTTGGTAGCAGGCTAGGAGACAGTCTCATCAAGGGAAAATAGTTTTACAAAATGACACTGAATTTGGTTAAAATCTTTATAAGCAATCTTAGACCTTCATAACAACAAATAAAAATGACTTATACCACAATACAGTAACACAAACTATTCATGACCTAAATGCTCATGTTCAACATTAATGGGCATGGATGGATACTGGGTATAAGGCAGAGACTCAGAAGAAAAACCCACACAGTTCAGGCAGCAGCTTGGACAACAGGGATGGACAGCTATAAATTGAAGGCAATGATTCTAACCATGACAATAGGCAAAACAACCTAACCATTTGCCCTCCAAAAATCTTAACAATAACAGAAGCTAAGCTCAACATAATACACTCAAATAGACTGCAACAACAATGTGATAGCATGAAAAGCAAATTTTGATTTCCTTCAACATATCTCAGTAGAAACATGTTTGATCAGAGCAAGGTATAACGGCAGGATTACATTTCTGGGCAAAACAGAAAACAATGGGGCATTACTTAGGCAAAACCAAACTACACTGAAGCAACAATGGAGCAAGGCCAGAGTTTAAATCATGCATTGATTAAGGCAGAAAACAGGGCTAGTAGGATGGAGCGAATCAACAGAAAATGAAATCAAACAGAAAAGCAAACAATCTGAACCAAATTCAAGAACAACCATTTCAGACAGAAACAAACAAGCAGAATCGAAACAAATGTCTAACAAGAAGAAATTGAACTAAACAGAAACTAATAAGGCTCCCAAATTATGCCAAACATATTCAAATGCACAAATTGAAATCAAAACGTAAAACTTTAAAAGTACCTCAGATATAGTTCTCGATTGCGAGTTGAAATTCTAGAATTCTTCTTACAGATCCAATTCTTCTTATAGAAGTTTTCAAAATCAAAAACAGAAAAGAAACGAAAAACCTAGATTCTAAGAAAGCTTACAGTTTTTCCTCTCTAATTTTAGAAACAGAAATCCCTAATTTTGAAAAAGGTATTCTCCCCCAAATTGAAAACCCTAGAAAACAATAAGCTTACAATTTTTTTTTCTGATTTTTGAAACTTCTGCTGTGTTTTGATGAATTTTTCTCCTAGGTACCTGTGACATTCCAACCCTAAACCCTACATCGTTCTGACGCCATTTCATGCATTTTTGTGCATTTTCATTAAAATGCATCATGATTTAATTTGATAAAAAATTTAATTATGAGTTATATGATTTGAACATGATGATATATGATTTGAATAAGAAAAAAAAAGTTATGTTATAGGCTCGTTTGTCGTCGAAAGACACAAACGGAGCTAATTAGGGTTTTCGGACCCACGCGATCGGAAAATGCCAAAATCACGTAAAATATGAGCCAAATGATTTTGATATGTTTATGAATATGTTTTAAAGAGTTTTGGAACCCTAATTTTGCGACGACATCGTATGGTTTCGGTTCCGCGAAAAACGTCGAGTTTCGGAGTTGGTTTAAGGCACCGACCGAACGACGACTCGTTTTTGGATTCTGATTTGACGAAACTTCACCCATATGTTATTTTAACTATTTTAACATCAAAAATTTACTGAAATCCAGAATGTGGTAGTGGGAATAGGAGAATTAGAAGTGAATTTTGGAAGGGTTAGTGAGAAAACTCTAATGGTTAAGTAAAGTGGATTATATGTGATTTTTGTTAATTAAACAAGCTGGAGGTGGAAAGTATGCCTTCTGGACTTGTGAGCATGATGTATAGGATTAACTTAAGGGGCTGGACATGTGGGTTTTGAAAGAAAACAGAAGCAAAAGCTTAGAAACTAGAAAAGATAGGAAAAACGAGAGAGAGAAGGGAAAGGAAGAAAACATAAAAGAAAAGAGAAAATGGTTTGGTTCGTTGTGTTCCTGAAAGTCGAAAGAAGGTGAGGAAAGGTTTAGATAGAAGAGAGAGACGTTGGTTTGGCCGGAAAATCAAGAAGTCAGTAGGTTAGTGAAAACAGGGGATAATCGTGAACAGTGGGAAAAAGAGGGAAAAAGAGAGGAAATTCGTGTGCATGGGAGGCTTTAATCTATTGGGAAGGGTTGTAGGGAGGTTAGGCTAGAGTTTCACGTCGAGCTTTGGCCAGGAAATTGGCTGGGGATGTCGTTTTTGGCCGGAAATCATTATCGGGAAAACAAGGGATTTTCTTGGTAGGGGTTTCTGTCGAGGTTGAAGAAGGCGACCAAAACGACACCTTGGGCGTGCATTTTGGAGTTCTGCGAGGGACTTAGGCGTGTGGATGCTGGCAAGATCAAAACGCACGCAGTTTCTGCGTTTTGACTTCTGCAGGCGCGTGGGTGAAATGGCACAGAGCTGTGCGTTTTGAGGAAAATAGCTATTTTGGTGCCTGGATTTAGGTAAACCCTGTTTTTACCCACTGAACTTTATATGTTTTTGCAATTAGGTCCAGCAGAATGAATTTTCATATGTTTTCAATTTAGTCCAGCAGAATTTAATTATGAAATTTGCAATTTGACCCCTGTAGTTACTGAAATGTTGCAAAATGGCCCTTCTGGGCAGATTTGGTAATTTTGGATAATTGCATGTTGGTCCCTAAATTTAAGTATTTACACTTTTGACCCGGAAACTTTAATAAATTATGTTTTACCTTCCAGCCTAATTTTGATGTCCTGAATCCGTTTTTGACGTTAGAAATTTATTTTGAGATCGTTTTGAGGCTGAAAATTAAGATTTAAATGTTTGGTTAAAGAATTTAACTATGAAATTGGTTTTAATTATTTGTTTGGTTTATTTAAATTTGGTTTTGTTTTAATAATTATAATTATTCTTAATTATAATTATTATATGGAAAATTGAGATTTATAAATATGTTTATTATGTTATGAATAAGTTTCAAATTAGGAAATATATGGATTTAATTTTAAGCAGAAATAACTCAGAGATTAAATATGAAATCATGCATCATAGCATATATGGATTTTTGATTTGGTTACTTGAACATCATTGCTATATTATGCATTATAGGCGCATCGAGTTCTCGAGCGGCGCGAGGTAAGCAACCCGAGGGCCACCCGAGGGCCACCCGAGTTCACAGCAGTGAGATAAGTGCTAAAACCACTTACTTATATATGTTTGATATGAACTTTGTGATATTGCCAATCATGTTATATTGAGCTGTATAGACTGGCATTGAGGTCTGATCACCTATGAGGTATGAACTGCTGTTATATGTTTTTGGATAAACTGTTTGAACCGGTACTGAAGCTCGGTCAATTTGATATATGTGATATATGAATTGCTATGTTTGTGGTTCCTGAGTCGGTACTGAAATTCGACCAGTTGAGTTATGTGATCTAGTTTATATGATATATATGTTGATATTTACCGGTAATAAAACCCGGTTATATGATTATATGAAGCATGACGATATGACAAGTATGAATTACAAGTACATGTTCATAGAACTTAAATATGGCTGTTGTGATTATTGTTGCCAGTGTTTGCATATTTCACGTTTGAGAAACTACGATTTCCTCTATGATTTAACGGAAAGGCCTACTGGTCATATATGTTATAGAAAGACCTACGGGTCCTATACGATGCAGAATGATTTGGTGTATACTATATATTAAAGGTTGATCTACGGATCCCTTTTGACCGACGATATATTCCAGTCTTACAGGTTTGCTGGCCAGCTATGGTTACTGATATGCCGTGAAATTCCTGGGGCAACACTTGGTCGATAAATCACAACTAAAGAAAAAGAAATGACATGTCATTATGCATTTTAAGATATGATTTGATATATATGTAATATATGACCTGATATTGAACAATGTTGATATGTTTTGATGAATTGCCTTATTTGATATATGATATTGTTTTATTTAGCACTTGCTTATGCGTCTCACACAAATCACACCATGTGTTTTCAGGTCTGCTGTTTGAGTGAAGTACTGAGACTTCACTGGTCTATGCACAGGTCGGTACATCTAAAGCTTAGGCCTCTCTCCCTCACACCACAACATTTGTATCTGCTGCATATAGATTTTTGCTTTATGCTATGTTTGTATAGCATAATTATATGTTTGGTTATGTATATTATGTATATGTCTTGTTAATAGAGTTTTGGGATAAATAGGCAATGTGGCATGTAACTATGGTTTGTAATATGTTGGTATGAGTTTTGGTTTATGCTTTTCTTATATGATTTATAAATTGCTTGAAATAGACTTAAGTTAATGTGAGATCTAAAATGTGATAAAAAAAATATGACATGTTTTATGACGTAAAGTATAAGAGAGGACCTTATAGTACCTGAATTTTGTACAATTATATTTTGGCCTCTAGAGTTTATAATTTAATGCAATTTAGTCCTTGCAGCAAAGTTTCAATTGTTTTCATTTTAGTCATGCCAGATTTAATTTTTGACAGATTTCATTTTGGCTCCAGAAGTTTTGGTGGGTTTTTAAGCCCTTCCGAACTTTTAATTGTTTTCAATTGGGTCCTTCCGCCCAAATTGATTTCTGATTATTATAACTTGGCCCCTGAAGTTATTGCCGAACTTTAATTAAGTATCTGGAAACTTTAAAAGTTATTCAGTTAGGTCCTTCCCCCCAAATTGACTTCTGAATATTGTAATTTGACCCTTGAACTTGCTGTCAGACTTCAATTGAGTCCCTAAAAAACTTTCAAAAATTATTCAATTGAGTCATTTTTGGTTTAAATTGAATTTATTTTTATAAATTAGACTAATTGGCTAATAAATTGAGTTAATTGGTTATAGTTACTGTTAAATATAATTAGTATATAATTCATTGAGCTTGACATTAAATATAAATGACATTGATAATTATTTTAAATATAGTAAACATGTGTTATAAGTTAAAATTCAAATGAAATAAAAATATTATGTAATTATAATTAATATGATAAAAGATAATAGATATTAAATCATGCACTTTATTGTATATAAATTGTAATTAAAGAGAAATTTATTATTTACATATAGAATTACATAGGAACGTCTAAAATAGGAGGGGAGCGAGGGAAATAACCGGAGACCTCGATCTGGATCACGATTGAGATGTAAGTGTAAACTTACTTATTTGTACTGTTTTGAAATGACTTGTCATAAAATGAAAAATTGTTATATGATATTTAATTTGTTTGGATCATTACTGATGTCCGGTTAACTGATTCATTTGATATTGAAATTATATGATATTTGAATTACTTGGATTGGTACTGGAGTCGATCAATTATATTGTTTGATTTGATTATATAATAATTGAACTATTTGGAATGGTATCGTAGCACAGTTACTTGACATTATTGATAATTGAAATACAGGTGATTTTGTTATTGAGTCGGTACTGAAATTCGACCAATTGACCTATTGAAACTTATTGTTTGATAGTTCTCTGTTTGGACTTGTATGGAAGTCCGGTCTGTTATATTTATCGTTTCGATTAAATGATGTTTATTTGTTTGGGCCGGCACTGAAAATCGGGTCAATTGAGTTTATGGTTATTAAATATATAATGATTAAAGTTCTTAAATTAAATGATTCAATTGCTTTATATAAAGTATACGGGATAATATTTTGGAACAAGTGATTTGTTTGTTTTGAATGATGTATGATGATTAAATTACTTGAAATAAATGGTTTAATTATTTTGAATAATATAAGTTGATTAGATTATTTGAAATAATTGATTTAGTTATTTTGGTTAATATGGGTTAATTAGATTACTTGGAATAAATGAGTAAATTGCTTTGAATTATATAAGTTGATTAGATTACTTAGAACATATTGATTTACTTGCTTTGAACTATATAGAATGATTAGACTGTTTGGAATAAATGTTCTCATTGTTTGAAATAACATATGTTAATTTGACCGTCTGGATCAATTGATATACGTGCTTGGATTATGTATGTTGATTTATCTATTTGGGCATGTACTGAGGCCGGTTAATTAAATTAATCGATATTGAGTATATGTTATTTGAATTATTTGGATTGGTACTAAAATCCGATCGATTAAGTTATAGTATTTGAACAATTGATGATTTATCTGTTTGGACCGGTACTGAAGTCTGTGTTGATGCTCGATTTTTGCTCAAAATCTAACACAGGAAAATTTCCAATACAAAAAGAGAAGAGTTTAATTTAATGTTTTTCAATTAATTTTAATTTTAATTTTAGTGAGGTTTTTATTGTAAATTTTATTATTTATGTTAAAAATTTAAAAAAAAAAAGAAAAGAAAGAAAGACAAAAAGAAAAATTTGAAAAAGAAAAAAAATAACAAAAGAAAAGAACTGAAAAAAAAAAGAAGAATTAAAAAAAGAGAAAAATAAATTTAATAAGAAAATGAGAGGAATTTGAAGGAAATTAGAAGAAGTAGGGAGTAATTGAAAGAAAAAATAGAGAGGAATGGTGTAAGACCAACGTCTGGATTTACCGGCTTTTGAAACCAAATTCGTTTTCCAATTTTTAAGTTAAAATTTTATTTTTGAAAAGTAGATTAACGATGTTCCTAATTCAGTACTTAATATCGTTTGCACAAAATACACAATAGAAAGTGGTAAATTGCGGAAAAATATATTGCAGAAAATAAAACAGTGCACCATTTAGATCTAATTATTCTTTCTCCGATTCTGGAGAAAATAATTGCAAATAGGTCCTATAAATTTACATTCTACCCTTTTAATCCCCAATTTAAACCCAAATTCTCAAAATAAACAAATGAAAGTAAACATGAAAAATTACCAAAAAGGTATTTGAAAATTAAACAGTTTGCAAATAGATCCGTAATTTAATTAATTGTCTAAACAAACCCTAAAATATGCCAATTTAACTAAACATTCCATAAAATATGCAAAATTAACATTTAAAGGCTATTTATGCAAAATTTCCAATTTAGTTCCCTAACTTTACCAAAATTATAAAACTGCCCAAAATTCCAAATTCAACGATTCTCATGCATTATTATAAAAATATGCCTTAAATGTGATCAAGTAACCAATCTAAATAAGATATTAGATAATCTAATGACCTTAGACAAATTACCAAAGTTGTCCTTCATTATTAAAAAATTCCCTAAAATAGTCATTGTATCATTCCTTATTTTGTTTCAATATCTTTAAGACATACAATTCTTTACATCATAATACAAACAACATTGGTCAAATTTCCAAACAACCAACATGTAACATAAAAACAGATTTACAATTGAACAATAGTGAAGACGATCTGATTCTAGATTTTTTGGTTTGTAAGCCGAAAAGAAACAATTTAAGTGACAAAAACAATTTTAGGATTGCAATGCCGAACTAATCGGTCTTAAAAATAGTTTTACGAGTCGCCATTCTTTAGGAACCGGTTTTATTTTTTAAGAAAATTAAACCAAATTTTATTTGAAAAGTTGATTCCGCTTTTAGTTTTGGATAAGGCAAATCTGAACCAAAAAATCTGAGTAAGAGGGTTAGGTACATTAGCCGAAATTTCATTTCGACTAACGCCCGGATTTACCAGCCTCTGAAACCAAAAATCGTTTTCCAAATTTTAAGTTAAGAATTTATTTACGAAAAACTGACTAGCGATGTTCCTAAACAGTGATTAATATCGTTTGCACAAAACACAAATCAGAAAGCAGTAAATTTGCAGAAATAAAGTGCAGAAAATAAAAACATCCATTACATCTAATTATTCTTTCTCCGATTCCGGAGAAAATAATTACAATTAAGTCCTATAAATTTACATTCTACCCTTTTTAATCCCAAATTAAACCCAAACACCCCAAAATAAGTAAATCAAAATAATTATGAAAAATTACAAAATGGTCCTTAAAATTTTGAAAATTTGCAAATTAATCCCTAATTTTAGAAATTATCAAAACAAACCCAAAAGCATGCCAAATTTACTAAACAATCAATTAATCATGCAAAATCATCATTTAAAAGCAAATCATGCAATATTACATTTTAGTACCCCAATCTTTCAAAAAATTTCTGCCCCAATTTCTCAATTCAACATTTTATCTTGTTTTTCTATGACAATCTGTCCTAAAGGGTTCCAATTTCACAACACAAACAGAATCCAGCAAATGAATCTCATATTCTTGGTAAATTTCAAGTTGATCCCTCAAATGTTCAACATCATAATAATTTGTTTATTCATTCTCTTCTAATCTTAAAACAACCTTCTATCATGAATATTTCTGAATAACAAGACATCATGCATGATTTGCAACAACCTTAAACATATTCTGCATAATTTCCTTTCATTTGAACATATGAATTTCATATAATATTTTAAAACTTTTTGAGACAGCTTCAAATGTTCATGTCATCATTAAACACATCATCCATTTGATCATAGGATATCAATTTAAATGATATTCTTTACAAGCTTGATGTTTCATTAATCAACAATAATCAGAGTAAGATCAGGCTGTTGGATGCAAAACATAAACACAATCCTTTATCAAAGAAACCAATGGATCAATATACTGCTATGAGTGTTTTCAAACAGAATCAACAACATATCCTCATCTCATATAATTTGCAGATTTGATAGAAAACAGAAACAATATATTCAAACCTAATCCAGTTTTTTTTGTTACATACTTATAAAGAAACAGTTTCATAATCAGACTGTAACAATTGTGTGGATGAACTCAGTCAAATATGGTTGGAACAATTTCAAAACAGATGAATCAAACAGTAAACAACGAGCTACTGTATAAATGAATGAATAAACATGTCTTTGATTCACTTCATGTAAAGGTTTATGAAGATAAATTCTGAATAGAATCTATTGACAGAGTGATCAACAACAGAACATGAATTAAAGCTATAAGATAATGAGAATAAACAATACTGATTAACATGACCCTAATTCAGAATGATTGTAAAAATGAATGAAACTGGATAATACTTATATTCTGTATATATCTATGGTGATGAATCTGAAATAAGATCAAACTGCAAATTAAGATTTCAAAAGCAATGGCAAATATGGATTCCAAAAAGCAAACAAACTAAGACAGTATAAATCAACATATTAAAAGACCTACATCAGGAATACCAACAACAGATATGGCATGAAAAAGATAATCAAGATGAAGATATTTTATGCATACTGAATATGGCATTAAATGAAATAGGACAAACCTTTCTTTCAATCAAAATCATTTTTGTGACACCCTTGACCAGAGTCATATGTCTTTTTGACGTCATTACATGCATTTTTATGCATTTTTATTTAAATGCATCAGAGTACGACATGATATATGGCATTTACATAAAATATATGATTTGGTAAATGATAATATATGAGTTAAAAATGATAAACAAGAGAGGTTTTAAGTTCGTTTATCGTCGAAAGACATAAACGGAGCCAATTAGGGTTTTTGGCTCGCGCGATCGAAAAATATCGAAAACGCGCAATATTTTAAAGTAAATGAATTCGATATGATTTTATATGTTTCCATACATGATTTAAAGAGTTTTAGGACCAAAATTATATGACGACGTCGTACGGTTACGGTTCTGTGTAAATCGTCGAGGTTTCGGCTCGGTTTAGGGCACCGATCGAACCGCGACAAATTTTTGGATTCTGATTTTTGTGAAATTTCATACACGTGTTATACTATTTATTTTGACACCGAAAACAAATTTTAAGCTGGTTTTGGACTTTTTATGTGGCTGAAATTTGAGGAAAAGTGAATTGAAAGAAAGAGTAAATGTTGCCTTACATGTTAAGTTTATTTTAAAAGAGTTTAAATTCATATTTGTTTGTAAAGTGAAGTTATAAGCTGCTGATGGCTGGATTAGATCATTGGCACGTCTGGGGTTAAGGGAAGAGGTGGAAAAGAGGTAACTGTGTGCTGGAAGAGTTAAAGGAAAGAGTGAACGAGAGAGAAAGAGAAAGAAAGAGAAAAGTGAGAGAGAAAGAGAGAAATAGGAAATTGGTGTAAAAGCTTTGAATCTGTGTGTTCTATTTGTTCTTGGGATGATTTATAACTGATTAGAAGTGTTAGAAAAAGAGAAAGGCTGGTTTCGAAGAGAGAAAGAAAAACATAATTTTTGGGCAATTTCTGGTTTTGGAGACAAGGTTCACGAAGAGTAGTTTAGGCCATTTTATCTTCCAATCTGTGGTGCATGGGGAGATTTGGCTTCGATGGGTTTGTAGAGGAAGTGTAGGAGAAGAGATTCATAGTTTTAGTTCACCGGAAAATGGCCGGAGGTGGTCGTAATGATCGTCGGAAGTTGAGAGAAAAATAGGCAGATTCTGGTTCTGGGTAGAAAACAGTGTGGGAAGCCAACTTTGGGTGATTATATCTTTCGATCCAGAAAGCTTTTGAGAATTTGGCTCCGATGAATCAATAGAGGGTGTGCAGAGGAAGAGATTAATAGTCTTAGCTTGCCGGAAGGTGGCCGGAGGTGGACATACGGTTGCCTGGAAGTAGGCTCGAGAGGCTGAAATTCTGGAGGAATAGTGTTGGCTGGAGGTTGAAGAGAGTTAAAACGCATGAGGGTTTCGCGTTTTGACCCCCTGGAGCGCGTCCAAAACGGCAGCAGAAGGCTGCGTTTTGAAGCCGCGTGTTTTAAGTGAAACGGCAGTGTTGGCTGCGTTTTGAGCCAAAACACGTGCCCAGCACCTGAACTTTGGTATATTTCTGTTTTGACCCCTGAAGTTTCTACCGCATTTCAATTTAGTCCTTTTGGGAAATTTTGCAAATATTTTTAATTACAGATTGGCCCCTGAATTTATAAATGTTTATATTTTTGACCCAGAGACTTTCATAAATTATATTTTAGCCCTTCCAGCCTAATTTCGATGTCCTGAATCCTTTTGACGTCAGAAATTTATTTTAAGGCTGTTTTAAGTATGAAATTAGAGATTTAAATATTTTGATTAGAGATTTAAATGTTTATTTAGAGATTTTGTCCTTTGATAAAATACTCTTTGTAAAAGTAAAAAGGAAAATATTCCTTATAAAAAAAGAAAAATTCAATAAAGGATGAGATCAATTCAGAAGTACTTTTATTATAACAGATAGAATTTCGTTGCTCGAATTTTGAAACGTCGATAGATTTGATTTTGATCCTATCTATTCTATAAATATATCAAAATAAATAATACGATTTGTTCCTTGAATTTTTTTTATAGCTTTCGAGGAGCCGTATGAGGTGAGAATCTCATGTACGGTTCTGTAATAGCGATGGGAACAGTAATGTTCTTACCGACTATAATTATCTAATAGTTCAAGTACAGTTGAATTGTGAATTTATTTTAAAGAGTTAAAGAGTTTATTTAAAGTTTATAAATGATTTTAATAATTATAATTATGTTTAATTATAAGTATTATATGTTAAATAGAGATTGTCAATTATTTTTATATTGACATTAAATGATTTTAAAGCAGAGATTTTCAGAGATTGAGTTTTAAATTATAGAAAATTAATCGGATTGAAATTAAAACTCAATTAAATCAGAGAATTAAATATTAAAGCATGCACCATAGCTTATATGGGTTCCAGAGTTGATTTGTTTATAGGAGCATCGAGTTCGAGAGCGGCACGGGGTAAGCAGCCCGAGGCCTCACCGAGTTCACAGCAGTAAGGTAAGTGTTAAACCACTTACTTAGAGAATTGACTTCTGGTATTGCTTTATATGCTATATTGAATTGTTTGGACCGGTATTGAATCCCGGTCAACCAGAGATATTTGTTATATGAATTGATTTGTTTGTGGTTCCTGAGTCAATACTAAAATCCGACCAGTTGAGTTATTTGATATGATATAGAGATTTATATGTTATTTTCACCGTTACTGAAATCTGGCTATATGCTCATATGAGAGATATTGCTATGAA
Organism: Croton setiger; assembly: GCA_948099555.1. Lineage (NCBI taxonomy): Eukaryota > Viridiplantae > Streptophyta > Magnoliopsida > Malpighiales > Euphorbiaceae > Croton > Croton setiger. The sequence continues at coordinate 296 of CANUEY010014038.1, read as the reverse complement.
ATGTATATATTGCATAAATGCATTTCACAGGACATAATTACAAGCATTGTGATTATCGAAGCCAATGTGTGCAAATTTCACCAGAGAAAATGTAACATCCTCTACTTATACTGTAGCGTCCTCTCTTATACCTTACGTTATAAAACATGTCATATTTTTTTTTATAAACTTATATCTTTATTTTAATTATCATGTTAAAATATACCATCACATAATAACTTAACATATAGTATACATTCATCAGATATCAAACATAACCAATTATTGAACATACCAAATTACTACTATTTATTTAC